>PVIW01004198.1:29794-107988 GCA_004026585.1 Noctilio leporinus | reverse complement strand
GGGAGCAGGAGAAGGCAGGGAGCCCCTTTAGGTCAGCAAAGGCCTGACACTTGGGAAGGGAGGAGGAGAAAGAAAGACGCAGCTCGGAGAAAATCTTGGCTAGCCCACTAGGGGCCCCAGAGCCAAAGAGGCCCATGAGAGGAGCCCCACAGTGGGTGGAAATGTCCTGGCTCCAGGACCCCGCCAGCTCAGTGACCGGTGCGGAGCAGCCGGGGGCGAGTGTGGCCTTAACATGGACATGGTGCCCGGGGTGCTGGGCCCGTCACCTGTCACACAGCCTGAGTCCCTGCAGTAGGGTCTCATGGGAGGAGCGGAGTGGCTGACCCCCACAGCAGCCAGGGCACTGTCTCCCCTGAGTCTTCCCATTACAGGAGGGCACCGCTGCCCCTGTTGCTGAGGTCCCAGAGTGCCTGGCCGAGGAGGTGGTCCTCTGTCTGGTGTCATCTGGATGTAAATAAAAGCAGTCATGGCAGCTAGGGGAAAGCAAAGCCTAGAAGTTTGTGGGGCGCTCTAGGCGCATTAAGAGGGCTCCCTGAATGGGAGGCCTTCAGGGCTGCAGGCAGCCCCAGCCACGAGCCTCCTGAGATTCAAGGGCAAAGCACCGGGCCGCACAGCGTAAGGGAGCTGCACCTCCGCCTGCGGCTTCCCGGGAGACGTGGGTTTCTCCCTGTAGCTTCTGGGCGCTGGTCGCAGGGGCTTGCAGCCCTGAAACCTCTGCTCCGTTTCCCATCGACTTCTCTGGGGGCGTCTGATCTCCCTCCGCCTCCCTCTTCCAAGGACACGTGGGATTGTATTTAGGGTCCACCTGGAAAATTCGAGAAATCTTGAACCCAATCACATTTGCAAAGACACTTATTTCCCCTTTTTTGGCCCCAGAAGGTAACGTTCTCAGGCTGCAAGGATCAGGGTGTGGACCTCTGTCTAGTGGGGGGTCTGTGTTGCAGTCCCTGCCAAGGGTTCCCACTGTCTTAAGACCCTGGCATGTCCTCACCCTGGCCCCCGCCCCCCTCTGCAGACCACCCCTTCGTTGAAGTATCTTTGAGATCTCAGTGGCCTCGTCTCTGCTTGGGGCCCTGGCCAGCAGCGTCGCTGTCTTCCTCCCTAGACTGAGCTCTCCCTCTTCTCTCTGCACTCGGACTTCTGGCTTTAACGTCCTCCAGGTTCAATCCATTTACCCAGAAACAACGTATTAATCGCCCAGCTACAGCCAGCCAGTAAGGTGAGCTGAGTTCCGCCGGCAAGCAGGCGGGGTTCCGTCCCCCTAAGTGGGCCGAATTAAGAACAAGCCCCAGCCATTGCGCACCAAGCCCGTTCTGGTGCCGGCCTTGGGGACAGCATCCTCCCAACGTCCTGCCCTGCGGATTCAGGCTCTCCGGCCACGTTTCCCGGGTCCCTGCTCTGCACGGATTTATACGCGGTCCTCTCACGCCCCCTGGTGGTCTGTCTCTAGACTTGCAGAGAAGCCGTTCTAGCTGAGCCGCACAAAGAGCAGCTGAGGAACGAAGGGGTTAAGTGAGCACTCTATCTAATCCTCTTAACCAGTGCCTGGCACATCAAAATACGAGGATGTTGCTGCTAGCACCTTGATAGGCAGCATCAATGTATTATCTCAAATATCACCACCACCCTGGAGATGGGCATAATCGGCCCAGTTTTTGTAAGGAAAAGATGAGGTTCAGAGAGGGACATTGACTTACCCACTATCACAGAGCAGGAAGTGTCAGAGACAAAATTAGACCCCAGGTGTCCCCACCTCCACGTCCTGGCCCTTTCCAGGACTCTAAGTCTCCATCTCAGGTAGGCTACCTCACGCTGTGATTTCCCAGGGCTCAGCTCAGCTGCAGAAGGGAAGAGGAAAGCAATAGATGGTGGCCCCGTCTACTCGAAAAAGAAAGGCGGGAGGGAACCCTGGCTGTTGTGGTTCAGTGGATCGAGCACCGGCCTGCAAACCAAAGGGTCACCGGTTCGATTCCCAGTCAGGGCACTTGCCTGGGTTGCAAGCCAGGTCTCCAGCCAGGTCCGCAGCTGGAGGCTCAGGATGAAGGCAACCATACATTGATATTTCTCTCCCTCCCTTCTCATCTCTCTAAAACTAAATAAAATTTTTTAAAAAGAAAGAAAGAAAGACAAGGCCAGGAGGGGCAGGCAAGCCAGCGTTCAGTTTGGCTGGGGATGCTCTCCTCATGCCTAAGTGCAGAAATCAGGCTTAGACCTTTGACCCTGGAGAAATGCAGCCCACTTCCTCTCCAGGACAGTGCCTCGGAGGGTACAAAGCTTGTCCCACAATGACTGTATATCACTCTTGGGACAATGGTGATACCAGTGTGCCTTTTAATGTCAAGTCTCTCTCACTAGCTTCTAAGCCCTGCTAGAGTAGGGAACCCGTCTGTCTTGATTATCACCGTGTCTCAGTGTCTAGTGCCAGGCACAGAGCAAGTACCCGTTAAATATTTGAATGAATGAATGAACGACCAGTTTTGCTTCTGTGCATCAGAACCACATCTGTCTAGTTGAACCACAGCCAATTTAGTGACTGTCATAGGGCTGTGTTTCTGAAACCGGAAAGCTGGTGTCCGTGCGGCGTCACCTACCAGACCCAAAAAGCAGAGACAGGGACTGAATCTTTATGGGCACTTTATTCAGATGGCCAGAGATCTGAGAACGCCGCAGGTTTGCACCCTGACAGACTGTCTTACATTCCATTTTAAATGGGCCCTTTTATAAGGAGAAGAAAGGTATAGGTAAGAGGTTTGGAATTTAAGGGAAAAGTTAATGAGATCAAAGCTGCTACATTCTTTCTCTGTGTCCTGGGTGAGCTCCTCTCTCACCCCTGGGTATAATGGCTCAGATACTATCTTGATGACTTGCAGTCCTCCTGAGGCACAAAGGTGGAACTGCTGTGGTCACCTAGAGTCAAGGTGGGTCATCCCTCCAAGTTCCTGAAACAAGAGCTTTTTACAAACTTTGATTACTAAGCTTATTAGCTGTTACCTGAAACTAACATTTTCCAACATTTGAGTCCCCTATCTGCTGCCACTAGTAGAGGTTTTAAGATATAAGAACTTAAGCCTCAGATAAATTTGGGACATACTGTGAAACACAGGGGTCTTGCCTGAAGGACTATTCCTATTCCAAGACATTAACGTCCCAAGGGGCACTGAGAGTTTATAGGGCTGAGTGGTGATACACAGTATTTTCTCAACTACTTAGACACCCTTCTCCCCATCCCCCTCCACAGAAGTATGTAGAGACATCTCTCAGGATGCTGTTGGCACAAAACACAATTTGGGACGTGTTTTCTCTGCAAGAGCAGGGCTCTGAAGTTGGATTAGAACGGGTCCTCAACCAACTAAAGTGAACATAACCATGATACCATTAAAGAGGAGTTGGAGCCAGGGGTTTGCCATCTGGCCCACGTCCTGATTTTGTCAATAAAGTTTTATTGGAACACACTCATCTCATTCACATATTATCTATGTGGCAGCTCAAAGTTGCAGAGCTTAGTTGTGACAGCCAACTGCGTGGCTCTCACCCTCCAGAAAAAAAGTCGCTGACTATTGACTTAGATCATTAAATAGAAAAAACAAGCTAGGTAAACTTTCCCATGAAGGCTGTTGGAGACAGAGTGACTGGCCTGGGAGTGACCACAGGTAGGGAGGAGGAAGGACAGCAGCCTTGAACCTGATCTCCATCCCCACTGTGCGATCTTGAGCGTGTATTTTCTTCTTTCTGAGCCTCCATTTACCTGTGTGTCAACCAAGAGGAAAACAGTTGGCGGGAACACGTGTACCCCTGTAAAAGCGGAAGCTGAGCATCTCTGCCTTTTTCTAAACACCGGCAATATTTCTTACACCCACACGTGACTAGTTGATGACAAAGGCAACAGCTTTGCGGAGAAGGAAACTGGCAGACAGCTCCTTCACCAGGTGGTCAGAGTTCCCATCACCCACTTAGGCACAAAAGCACATCGTAACTGAACCTAATCATGTGGAAATATCAGAGTAACCCACGCCAAGGGACATTCTCTGACTCAGCCAGCTGGGAGCCTTCCAAAGCATCAGGCTGTGCAAGACAGAGAAGACGGAGGACACACAGCAGATTTGAAAGGTGCCTAAAGAAATACAGCAAGGAAAATCATTGTGTAATTTTAGCATGAATTATGGGCCAGGAGAACAACACGAATTAGATTTTAAAAAATGAATCAAATCCACGCGCAACAACAATCGCCCCTCTCCCCACGGTAGGGCCCGGCAGTAAATGCATTCGGCTTAGTGATGGTCTTTGTCACCATGACCCAACTGCGCCCTTGGAACAAGAACCAAAAAGCAGCCATGGCCGAGGTGTAAATGAACGGGTGTGGCTCTGTGCCAATAAAACTTTATTGATGGACACTGCAATTTGCACGTCCTATCATTTTGACCGGTCACAAAACATCATTTTTTTCCCCCGCTATTTCTTTTCAACTAGTAAAAAAATGCAGAGGAGATTAGGGGGCAGAGGTTAAGGGTGGAGGGATTGAGCAAAAATGAATAAGGACTCATGGACAGGGACAACAGTGTGGTGATTGCTGGTGGAGAGGGCCTAAGGAGACTAAATAGTCACAGGGAAAAAATACAATAAAGATTGAATAAAAATTAAAATGTAGAAAACATTGTTATTAGCTATGCAGCCATAGAAAAATGGGCAGCCGACCAAATGTGGCCCAGAATAGTTTGCTAACCTGCATTTAGAAGCCAACAAGCAGAGACTTTTTTTTTTTTAAATATTCACAAAGGAAGTATATTTCTGCAACTTCTGCCTTTAATGAACCTTGGTGGTTATTTCATATCAATAAATATGAGCATCCTCCACCCTTTGAATTGTCAAAATATCTTTTAAAAAATAGTTACTACGCTCCTTAGTTTAGAATTATTTCAGCTTTACAGAGAAGTTGTGAGAATGAGTTTCCACATAATGCTGCTCCCAGCTTCCCCTGACTTTAGCATCACTATGTTACATTTGTCACAATTGATGAACCGAGAGTGATACCTTACTGTTAACTAAAGGCCATCCTTTCTTTCCATTTTCTGGTTTCACTCACATCTTTTGCTGTCCCAGGATCCCACCCAAGACACCATGTTGCCTTTACTTGTCCTGTCGCTTTGGGCCCCTCTTGGCTGTGACAGAGACTCAAGAGTTTCCTGGTTTTTGATGATCTTGCTTTTTGCTGCTTGTGAGAGAAGGTAGAGAAGAAAAAGAAAAAGAGAGCGAGCGTGAGAGAAAAATTTGTTCCATTTAGTTATGCATTCACTGGGTGGTTCTTGCATGTGCCCCGCTGAGGTTGGTCTATTTTCCCCTAATTAGACTTCTCATGTGGAGAAAGCTGAGCACAGTCTTCTTCCTCCATCCCACCTCTCAGTCCCTTCCAAGTCCTCTTTCCCCCGTCCTGCCAGCCCTTCCCTGGTAGAAAGTCAATTCCTGCAGGTGCAGCCCCACTGGTGAAGGCAGCTGTGGGTGTTTGTTTTAATTCCCACGTGCAATCAGAGAGGCCAGCCCCGTGGGGTCCAGGTGCCCCCGGATCGTATTTGCTGGGAGAAAAAAGGAGACAGGAGACAAAACAGGAAGTCAGGAGAGCAAGGAGACTCGTAATAACCTTCTAACTTGGCTGTTTATTAAATGCACGGGAATATACTGCCCAGGCATGGTCGCTCCTTCCGGGACATGTGGCCACCATATTTTTTCAGCCCAGCGTTGAAATGTGTGGCTTGGCCAAGAGCACTTCATTTTCTTTTAATACCTTCTGATTTGTGAATTTCTTTAGGGAAGACTATGTGGAAGTGTGCCTTTTAATAAAGGCGGTTCGCGAAAATAATCAAATAAAGGAACACTGAACCAGGACTGTCCCACGCGTGACCTCTCATAAAAAGGCTAAGATCTCATGGCACCTTCAGAAAGCCTGCTGCAGCCCATCCTGACCAAGGTCACGGATTACAGCGGGGAAAAGAAAACAACCCTAATTGTCATTTAACTAAAGAGTACTTTTACACATATATCAATAAGTATCTGTTGAATAAATAAATGACTTTGAAACACAGCGACCCGGGAGGTCATCTGCTCTAGGCTCTGGGGCACATTTTTGCACGTGTCGGTGTTTTGACTGAGTCAACAGGTGACAGAGAGGGAGTGAAATTAGATCTTCAGAGTAACCTACTGGAGAGCGAGTAAATCCTCCAGCGGTGGGTTGAACAGCGTCCTGGAAAAACGGATAGGACCATGTTCTAATCCCTGGAACCCAGGAGTGACCTTATGAGCATGGAGAATTAAGGATTTCAGGGTGGGATCATTCCAGATTTAAGTTGGCCCCTAAACCCATTAACGAGAGGGAAGAGAACTGGCTCAGACACCAGAAGCCGGAAGAGGCTGACACCTTGATTGCAGATTTCTGGCCTCCGGAACTGCGACAGAAGATTTCTGTCATTTGCAGTCTCTAAATGTCTGGTAATTTGCGACAGCAGCCCAAGTAACCACATCCCATCATCCTACTGCTTAAAACTCCTTAATACCTAATGCTACTTCATACTTAAGAGCCAAACGACGTGGCGCAAGCTGCTTCTTCTCCTGGTTCCCAGTTTACTCGCGGGCAAAGTGGGACTGTCCTCTATTTCCAAAGGACACATTTCAGCCTTTCCAAGTCCTGTTCAGCCATTTGATTCACAGCGCTTGGCAACCGCTCCCAGCCTCAGTTTCCCCACCTCTAAAAGGGAGGCAAGAATCCCTAATCCTGTCCCCATTCTCAGGTTTAGGGCTCAATAATACCAAATAGTCAAGAAGGGTAAACCGAGTTCCTCGTCTGCGCAGCCGCTGAAACACTTTGCTGACCGCCCGCACCACCCCGGGCCGCGCCGCCACCACCAATGTTAGGCACCAGCGCCCTCTGCCGACTTCAGGTCGGTCTCACTGGGCCCTGCCCAACCCCCTGCGCCTGCGCAGAATGTAAGCGCCAGGCCCGCCCCTTGGAGGTGCGACTTCCTTGGGACGCTCTGGCTTGGCCACGCCCACTTCCGGGGCTGGACTAGATCTGGAGCACGTGACTCTACTCCGGCTTCCTGAAGATGGCGGCGCCCATAGTTGCAGCGTGAGAGTGGCTGGTGGGAGAGGATTCTGTGCTGGAATCAAAACAGTGGCACCGTGCGCCATGTCGCGCCTGATTGTGAAGAACCTCCCGAATGGGGTGAGTGCAGGTCTGACCCGGGAATCTGAAATTAGGACCAGCCGGCAGCCGGCGGTTGGTGGGGAGGCGGCTGGGGAGTCCTGAGGGGGTTTTCGCTCTGAGACAGGACTCCGAGCAGCTGTAAAAACCTGAAGGGCAGGAACCTTGGCTCATCTCCACTTGACATGGGCGGAATGGCGGGGGGAATGGTAGCGACTGCTCAAGGTTTCACTGCTGGCCTGTGGTGACCAACCCGAGGACTTTCCCCGGGAGATGCCTGTCCCCACCTGTGCGGAATGCCTTTGCTCCCACAGCCCGTCTCGTCCCGTCCCATTTTGTTGCTGACTGGGTCGTACGCTGTTCTGTAGCGTTTTCACACTCAGGGGACTGTTGCGGAGGCACAAGGAGGGTAATAGACTTAGGGACTGCTTCCAATTCCCAATCCCATCTTTAGAGCAAATCGGATCAGTTTGAGACCACGGAGTGAGTGCGGAGGGCTTTAGACCTTTCATCCAATGCTTGTTTCTTTGCCTGGCGTGCAGCACAGAGGCTGTGGTTGGCACATACCCACTAAATGAGTGGAAGAGATAGATAAATGTGTCGGGTATCGCATGACTGGGTTCTGTGGATCATCCTTAACTATTTCGCTCTAACTTTTAACACGTGGAAAACTTTCCACGCCACTGCTGCCAGGAAACTCACTCCTGAAATCCAAAACGTGCCATTTGGATGCTATGAAAGGTCTTCTGTACTCTTGACTGTACCGCTTGGGACTGTCTATCCTTAGACAGAGGAAGGATACAAAGCCATTTCTGTCTTATTGCTGTGGTTTTTTACAAACTGTACCTGCTCCCTGCACTGCGGATTGGGGATGGGGGGAGGGCTACAACAGTTTTAAAGTGAGATGCAAAATTGTTCCATCCTAACAGCCCACTGGGTAGGAAGATTTCATTGAAACCATCGAGTCTTGATTTCCTCATTAATGATGTGGGTAGGAGACTTGCTTCAGGCCATACAGCCAGTAAGTGTTCGAATGAGAGCTGGAACCAGGTCAAATTGTAAAGCACACTCTGTCACCACCTCATCTAAGGTCACCCTTGGGGAAGCCACAGCCTCCGGTTTCCAGCCCATTCCATCCCCTAGGCCCTGAGACCTCCCGGCACACTCCCTCACAGCGCCCCTTCTGCCTTAGATGAAGGAGGAGCGTTTCAGGCAGCTCTTTGCTGCCTTCGGGACGCTGACAGACTGCAGCCTGAAGTTCACCAAAGATGGCAAGTTCCGCAAGTTCGGCTTTATCGGCTTCAAGTCCGAGGAAGAGGCCCAAAAGGCACTGAACCATTTCAACAAGAGTTTTATCGACACATCCCGGATCACGGTGAGTCAGCGGGAATCTCGCCCCTGCCTGTGTGTTGAAAATGATCCTCCCCTTCAAACGCCTGTTCCCTTTCAGACCGTGATGCCATTAGTGTTCCTCACTTGCTTTCGTGCCTACAGGTCCCCTGGAGAGCTTGTTAAAACGGTTTCCTGGGTCCTGTCCTCAGTTTCTCATTCAGTATGGTGGGGGAGGGGGATCCAAGAACCTGCATTTCATACAAACTCACAGGTGCTGTGAGGTCACCGGTATACATCATTCATTCATGCAATCTGTTCAGCAAGCATTTAGTGAGCGCTTACTTGGTACCAGGGATTTAGAGAGAATGTGGAACCCCTGACCCTATCCATGGAGCCAACAGCGTACAGACAGGTGCAGGGGTTGGGCAGGGATGTATGCCAGGTAAACAGGCTGCTCTCAATCATTGTGGTCAGTGCTGTAGAACAAAAGGGGCCCCTTTCCTTGCTGGCAGGTGAGTGGTGAGTCAGCTTCCTGGAGGAGCAGGTCCTACTTGGGTCACCTGTACAGTTAACAGCTTGGTAAAAAAAACTTGAAACACTTTATTGATAATACATAATGTGATCCTATTTATAAAAACGTGTCCTCCATCTCTATACGTGTGATAACTGTGTAGTGCCAGGTGGAAGGATTTTTACCGAAAGAATAGTTCCTTTCTCTGGGTGATAGGAAGGAATTGGGGTTAAAATTTTTCTCTTTCCGAAAGAACTTGTACCCTTTGCAACAACATGGATGGAACTGGAGAATATTATGCTTAGTGAAATAAGCCAGTCAGTGAAGGACAAATATCATATGATCTCACCCATTACGGGACAATAATGAGCAAAACTAACAACAAGCAAAACAGAACCAAGTGTATGAATACAATGAATAGGCCTTTAGTGGTCAGGGGAAAAGGGGTTGGGGGGAGGGGGGAGGCAGAGGCAAGAAAGGGGAGCAGCTTAGACAAGAACCTAGTATAAAGGAACCATGGACATGGACAACAGGGGGGATTGACTTTGGGGGGAATGGGTGGGAGGGGAGGGGGACAGAGGGGAGCAAAAAGGGGATGGATGTAATACAACAACAATAAAATTTTAAAAAATAAAATAAAAAATAAAAACCCAAGTTCCAAGATGAAGTGAGGCCACAGGCCTGGTACCATGGCAGTTGTCCCCACCATCAGCCTCTCTCCCCCGTGCAGGTGGACTTCTGCAAGTCGTTCGGAGACCCAACAAAGCCCAGAGCCTGGAGCAGGCACGCCCAGAAACTGAGCCAGCCTAAGCAGCCTTCGAAGGACAAAGACCCTGTTCCCCCGGAAGCTAAGAAAGTGCGTGGACAGTTACACATGCCCTGAGCCTGGTGTCAGCAGGGTAGTGACCGCTGGGCGCTCGGGATGGTGGAAACAGGGATGACCTGCAAATCCCTCTTGACGATTCCCAAATGACCCTTCCAGGACATTACAGTTTCATCCCCCCTTGACGTTCATCTTCACCATCTGTGTTTTCTGTTTTTAGGACAAGAAGAAGAAAAAGGCAGCAAGTGAACTAGAGAAGGTGAGTGTTTCCCATTGACCAGGAGAGTGGGTACCCAGCCATGGTCCTGGGAGGGCTGGAGCACAGGGAGAGCCATGCCTGTGGCCTGTCAGTGTTTTTGGCTGGTGAAGAGTCCACTCTGCCCTCCCTGACTGACCCAGGTAACCCCAGGGGTCCTCTAGGCCCTGGGGGAAATGGACTTGGAGAATGCTCTTACCCTCCCATGAGTTAGGGGGAGTGAGCCTGACCCAAGTCTTCCCTTCTTCCCGCCGTCCTGCTGCGGTGCCACCAGCTGAAGAAGGACACGGAGTTCCAGGAGTTCCTGTCAGTCCACCAGAAGCGGACACAGGCAGCCACTTGGGCTAACGATGCCCTGGACGTGGAGCCCTTGAAAGGGAAGAGCAAGCCGGCCAGCGACTACCTGAACTTCGACTCGGATTCGGGCCAAGAGAGTGAGGAGGAGGGAGCTGGCGAGGACCCAGAAGGTAAGCGCAGTGCCGGCCTCTGTGAGTGCCTGTCGGCATGCGGACCGCGCCTTCTCTGGCGCCGGGCACGGCCCTCTAGGGGGATTGTTATCCCAACAGCAGACACATTGGCTTTGGCTGATCTTGGTCACTTTTTCATTTAGCCACTGGAACAGCAAAAAACCCTCCAGGTCGCAGCTGAAAGGGTGGATGACGAGGGCAAGGCTGGTGCGGGAACCATGTAGTTCTCACATAAAATATCAAAACTGCAGCGTTTCGCCCCACCTGACGCTTACCTGAGGCCTCCCAGGGCTGTGTGGCTCAGGCCCCCGGTCGTGGTGGGCTTGGCGCCTCGTGCCCCTGCCGTCCCAGGCTGCTGGCTTTCGCACAACTCTTGTGGACTCCCAGCCTCCCTGTCTCCCCAGAGGAGCACGGCCTCCCAAAGGCAGCTGTGCAAAAGGAGCTGTCGGACCTGGATTACCTGAAGTCCAAGGTGGTGCGGGCCGACTCATCGTCTTCCGAGGAGGAGGAGGAGAGTGAAGATGAGGCCGTGAACTGTGACGAAGGGAGTGAGGATGAGGAAGAGGATTCTTACGCTGCCCCCACCCAGCAGGACCAACAGAGGACAGGGCCAGGCCCAGAGCAGGGGACCCTGTCTGGCAACAAGAAAGCACAGGAGGCCACAGCCAAGGTGTGTACGTGTCCGGCGCACTGGGCCCAGGTCTGCTGGGCCCTGAAGTTCAGATGAGAAATGTGGGTGTGACCCTTGTGGCAGCCACTTCATCTCCCACTTGGGGTCCTGTCTGCTTAGGGACAGGGCAGTTTGTTGTGTCGTTTAGGCCCCCATTTCCTTGTACCCCAGGGTCTCTGTGCCCGCGGGCACTGGTACTTGGGTCTCAGGAAGACGCCCCTGTGCCCTGGGCAGTCTAGCTCCCCGGTGTGGCCTGGGCAGCGTCCCCTGGTCAAGCATGTGGCTGTTTCTGCAGTGCATACGGAAGTGACCACTTGTGCTGCATGGGACAAATGTCAGCTTGAAATTCCCTCCGATTGGGCTTTACCAGCAAATGAGTTCAAGACTGGGCAGGTTGTCTTGCCAAGAAAGTTACCAAAAATGTAGAGTTTCAGAGCTACTTGGGTGCCAGAATTACAGAAAAGATCCTGAACCCACAATGTCCCTGAAGTTGTTGTGGAGATTCAGTAGGACAGCGGTGTCCGCACGGAGGGAGCCCTGAGCCGGGCTCACCTACCCCCGGGCAGCCTCCCGAGCTCCCTGTCCTCCCCCAGCAGCTTGGGGTCCATGAGCACCCATCCTCCACCTCTGGCCCGCTGCTCCCCAGGTGGCTGTGCCTCTGCACTGTCACTAAGGTGGCCAGGTGCAGGATGTCATTGTCTTGGGGACTCACTGTGCCATTTGTCCTTTGCCATTACTCAGGCAGAGAAGCCAGCGGCCCAGAGGGAGCCCACCACCCCCCACACAGTGAAGCTGCGGGGAGCCCCTTTCAACGTCACAGAGGTTTGTCACTAAGTGGGGACTGGGCAGGGAGCCAGACGTGAAGGTGTGGTGCCGGGAGCCTCTGCAGCATGGGGGTTCAGGGTTAGTTGAGGACTAAGCTGGAAATAATTAGGGGTCAGAAGGCCAATAAATAAGGTGCCAGGCGTTGTCAGGGTTGGGAGACGGGGGCTGCACCGAGCCTGGGGAAGGCTAGGTGCTCTCTCCCCGTGCGCAGGGGGTGGGCAGACTGTCGGAAGGAAAGGACCGGCTAGTGAGTAGTGAAGGCGTTGTGACCTGCAGTCTGAGGGGTGGCAGAGGCAGCCTCAGGCGACAGCAAATGAATAGGCGTGGCTGTGCTCCCATGAGGCCGTTCGCAGAAGCCGGCAGCCGGCCAGGTCGGTGCCCTTCTTGTGGTTGCTGGCCCGGGCCCTGCAGCGCAGAGAACACCTGTGAACATCCCCCTTAGGAAGGTCCCACTCAGCGGTAACCACTCATGAATTCCAGGGGTATCTTCTGCATGTTTTTTAATAAACAGTGACTTCCATCTTTATTTTTTTTAAGATTTTATTATTTTTACAGAGTGGGGAAAGGGAGAGAGGGAGACATCAATGTATGGTTGCCTTTCACCTGCCTCCAGCTAGGGACCCGGCTGGAGACCTGGCTGGAGACCTGCTTATGTGCCCTGGCTGGGAATTGAACCAGCAACCTCTGGGTTCACAGGACAGCGCCTTATCCACTGTGCCACCAGCCAGGGCCCTCCATCCTTTATTTTTAAAAAGCCAACCCTACAGTGGGAATTGTTTTGAGCCCACCCTTGTTATTAAGATGGGTCATAGATACCTTTGAATATTGAATGCTATGCCACAGAGTCATTTTTCGTGTGCAGGTAGCCCTTACACGCTGGGACACAGTCACCCTGTCCTCTAAGCTGGGGCATGGGTGCTTCTACTCTCTTACTGTTAATAAATGATAATGCAGTCGGTGTTCTCGGCACTCAGAGGTTAGCAGTTTATTTTCTGTAAAGGTCACATTTTAGATTTGGGGCCACATGTCCACATTTCTCTGTTACGTACATCATCATCATCATCATCATCGTCATTCCTGTTTTCCTTTTCCTCCTCCTACTTTTTAAGATAAGTCTTCTAAAATGTAGGAACCAGTCCTAGCTTGCAGGTCAGGAGTGATACCTGGCCTGCGGGCCATGCTTCGGCAGCCTTTGCTCCAGGTCAGTATTTTGTGCAGGAAATGGGCACGTTTTTCACGTCTGACGTACAGTCAGTGCCGCCCTCGACTCCACCCTCATTTACGTTCCCTGCAGCCCAGCGTGGGCAGGTGCCTGTGCACCCCGGAGATCGATCCCACGGTGCCACTGGAGAAGCGGCATCTCATTTTAGTGATGCTTCAAATTATTAGTGAGACGGGTCATTCTTTCACCTTTTATAAATCTCACGTGTACCTGCTTTTGCAAAGTGCTGGATTATCTTTTGCCCTTTTGTTCCTCTTGAGGGGTTTATGTTTCTCAATAGTCTTTCTGTTTACTAATTTTTTAAAAGTAAAACTTAACCAGCTTCTGAGTCATGTATTTGGGTTATACAAGACCGTGCGAGTTGTCTGGTAATTTAGGGTCAAAGCCTTTCAATACGAACCATGCAGAAAATCACAGGCTTTCATTTTTAGAAAAAACCTTGGATGGCCTTTTGCAAAAACTAAGACACAAAAGTATTTACTTTTTCTCTCTCTACAAACAAGGATGCAGTGCAGTGAAAGAAAAGGTTTTTTTTCTATGTGAACCAAAAAGAACATTACCTTCAATATACTCTAGTGCCAAGGTTGAGAAAGGTGGGATTTAGTTCATGTAAACTGTAGCACTTTGGAAACAGAGTACAATGTGTCATTAAAAGGATGCCGTGGAAGGTTCTCCACGACACATGTCATCAGGGAGAAGACGTGAGGCATGGAACGGCTTGGGTGACCACGCAGATGCCCACATCCTTGCACAAGGGTGCCAGGTCTCCCACTAAGCCTTTAGAAATGAGACGTTTGTTTGTTTGCTTTTAATAATTTAATCATTTGACGTTGTTTAAAAGCTTGAAGTTACACTGGGGAAAAACGCAGGGCTGTATTGGACGACCCCACTAACTTGTGGAGCCGTGATTAGCCTGGCTTCCTGAGCGTCACACGCTTCCTGGTGCTGCTTCTGCACCATGTGCCACTTGGTGGCTGCAGTTTTAAAACCTGATTCAGGCAGCCTGAGACTCAGAACATGGGGTGCCGCCCACCACAGCTCTTGAACGTGCATTGCCCCCCTGACGTCATGTGGACGCATACACACGTTCTGATGAGCAGCAGAAGGGGTGAGGTTTAACCCGAAACGTACGCAAAGGTACTCAGAAGAAAAGATCAGACACAACGTCTTAAAATGACAATGGTGATGTTACTGTTTTATATTTGTGTTCTTTGTCTCTGATTGTTTTTTCAAATGCTTTACAAGGTAGTTCTATGAACGGTGGAGAAAGGAGGAAAGGTGGGTGTAATTGAGAGGAGAAAGAAATTATAAAGGATGGAACACTGGTAAGCTTTCTGAATCCGGAAATTTGGCCTGTGTTTTTTTATTTGGGTTGTAAAGGGGAAAACGTTCCTTCTTACAGAAAAATGTTCTAGAATTCCTGGCACCCCTGAAGCCAGTGGCCATTCGAATAGTGAGAAATGCTCACGGGAACAAGACAGGTAAGGTCTGGGATGTTTGCGGGCTGGAGTGGCGGGCGGTGAAGATGGAGTCTGGGGCTTTGAGTTGGGCAGACAGTGAAGGGCAGCTGTTCCTTTTCCTCTCTGCGGTGCTGTGGGGCAAGGTTCTGCCCCCTGTCCCGTGTCTCCGCTCTTGCCCTCGGCCCACACTTAGGCCGCTAGGCTCACCTGCTGCTTTAAACAGCTGTGCCCGGTCCGGGGGGTTGCTGAGCAAACCCCTGGCAGCTCTGAGTTGCTGGGAATGTGGGCTGTGGGCCCCTTGCGGCCCTTTCCCAGGTTTCCAGGCTGGGCAGCCAGGCACGTACTCCCTGGGCTGTGGAGCCCTGGGCCTGGCTGCCCGGGGGCTTCTTCTATGGGTGTCAGGGCCTCGGGCCTGTGGCCTGCTGGCTGTGGAGATGTCCCGTCCGGTGCTAAGCTGGGTCGCAGCGACCACCACGGGCTGACTCCCCCAGAGCAGGCCCTGGTCGGGGTGGGTGAGGCCACCTGTGTATGTGAGCTGCCGCTCCAGCGTCTTCGCTGGGAAACCAGGGCCTGGCGTCCCTGCACAGGGGCTCTGGTCCGGCCGGGAGGGGATCCTGGCGTTCTGGAAAATGGGCACACATAGACGATTTTCCCCACTTTCTGCTGATTGTCCTGAACACCTAGCACAGTGGGGGTGCTCCTATGAGTGTCCGTGGGGCCTGCAGAGTTGATCTTTTCCAGGGTACGTCTTTGTGGATTTCGGCAGCGAAGAGGAGGTGAAGAAAGCTTTGAAATGCAACAGGGAATACATGGGTAAGGACCCAGGTGCCATCGCTGTGTGGTGGCAGGGATCTATTTCGTCATTCATCTGCTACGTACATGTTGATCAAGGCCCTGGGCTAGGCCCTGGGGAGGCAGCAAGCAGAACAGGCCAAAATCCGGGGTGGAGGTGGGGACTCGTGATCGGCGGGGGCCCAGCACCCCAGCCAGCCTAAGGGGCTGGCCTAGTGTCACTGACAAGCCCAGCCTGCCCCGCGAGCCCTGACTGCTGTCCCCGTGCAGGCGGCCGATACATCGAGGTGTTCAGGGAGAAGAATGTCCCCGTAGCCAAGGGACCCCCGAAGGCCAGCGCCAAGCCCTGGCAAGGCCGGACGCTAAGGGAGGACGAGGAGGAGGAGGACCTGGCCGACTCTGGGAGGCTCTTCGTGCGAAACCTGCCCTACACTAGCACCGAGGACGACCTGGAGCAGCTATTCTCCAAATTCGGTAGGCACGGCCCCCAGCAGCACACACCTGGAGCCCACGGCGGGAGAGCAGGCCGGCAGGAGGGCTCGAATCCCGGTTGCCTCCCATCAGCCCGTGATCCGGGCTAATGACCTTCCCCTCCCGTCTCAGTTTTCTCATCCGTAAAATGGGGCTGATGGTCCCTGAGCAGCTGTGAGAACACCAGTGTGCCCTCTGTGGCAGGGCTGGCAGCCAGCCTGTCACGTTGCTGGCACCTTTTGCTCCCCGACAGCCTGCACGCTCAGCTCTCTCTCTAACTCAGAACTGCCCAGCGTGGGTATGGCCTCTGTGGTAGCTGTTGCTGCCTGAGCCCTTGCGTCCGGCTTAGAAGCTCAGTACCTGTGCAGGTGTGAGTAGGACAGGGCTCCTGGCCTTGTACCCCTGCCGTCTGAGAGCCTTGCCGTCCACACTGAGCATTGTAGCACGTTTGATAGCGGTGTTATTGGTGCTGGAGTCATTGTCGCTGTTACTGCTCCCCAGGATGTGAACGTGAAGACCCATAGTTCAGCTGGGCCACCCTGGGTGTATTTTACGATCCTGGCTGGTGAAGGAAGCAAGTTAGGGTTTAAAATGATGGGGGGTCCCAGTGCTTCCAGGATCCCCGGGAGGATCTCCCGCTTCTATCTGGAGGCGGGCTCTGGGTTGTGGAGGATCAGGGCATGGATGAACACCTGGTGTGGGGACAGGGAGGCCCTGAATAGGCCTCTGCCATTGGGCAAATTGGTGTCACCTCCCAAGCTGTGGTTACTGCTTGCCACACCCTTCCACCCAGGCCAGCTGGTAAGAGTGGATCAATAGGCTTCAACTCTCTGTTTGAGAAGACAGGGACAGAGAAGGACATGGTCACACTTGCGCTCAGAGCAGACGCCATTCAGGAGGGTGAACTTGGACTTGAGTACAGTGGCAGGGTTACAGCAGACACTCCTAGGGACCACCAGCAGGCACTGCTGAGTACGCTTCAGCCCTCCTGGCTGCCCCGTGAACCAGGTGCTCTTCAGATGACACTTGACAAGTGAGGAGACTAAGGCACTTGCAGGCAGGGTCCAGCCCAGGCACCTGAACTCCTGGGATAGATGTGTAAAGGGTCTCAGAAGGACACTTTTGGCCTTTGAGGTGGTGGTGCTGCAGCCACATCCTTCCTTGGGAGCGGGTGACACTTGCAGTTACAACCTGTCACCTGCTTAGTGCCCAGCGTGCAGCCCATCCCGGCCCATGGGGCACTGACACTGTCCTGTCCACAGGTCCCCTGTCCGAGGTGCATTACCCCATCGACAGCCTGACCAAGAAGCCCAAAGGCTTCGCCTTCATCACCTTCATGTTCCCCGAGCATGCCGTCAAGGCCTACGCAGCGGTGGACGGGCAGGTGTTCCAGGTGACCGCTGGGGCCGCTGGGTCCAGGCAGTGGGGGCTGTGTGCGTGTGTGAACTCCTGTGCAGCCGCTAGAGGCTAGAGCTCCCTGAGGGCAGCGTCTGCCCGGCTTCCTCGGGTCTGTCAGCACCTCCGACAGTGCGTGGCGCGAGGCAGGCTCTCGGAAGGTGCTGAATGAGTGAGTATGCTCTGCATCAGGGAAACGGCACTTGAAAGAGGAAAAGGAAGGAAGGGATTTGCATGCAGTCCTATTAAACGGCCCAGTACAACGTGAGGACACGTGTCTCCGAGTCAGGGGCTAGGGTGCCTCCTTCAGCCCAGGCTGCCTCTCCTCCTTTATCCCTTTTTTGTGCCTTCATTTGTGGTTTACTGACCTCTCTGGCCCCCAGGCCAGACCTAACGTGCTAGGTCAGCATGAGGCCCAGGCCTTTGGGGAAGGGGCTGCGCTGCGGGCAGCACTTACACATTGATCAGTTTCCATTGTGAGGCTGTGACAAGTGGCTTTCATCCCATCATCCGGGCCCTGTGTCGTGTGGCCAGATCCCCATTTCTGGTTCGAGGGTAACTTCGAGGTTGTTTGGCCTGAGGCCACAACTTCTGCAAGGATTTCGGCACCAGGTGCAGCCCACTCACGGAGAGGCCGGTGTCCGGGGGGATGTAGAAGCACCTGCCCCTTCCTCCTTTACCCTCTTCCACTCGCTCTCTCCAGGGGAGGATGCTGCACGTGTTACCATCCACCATCAAGAAGGAGCCCAGTGAGGACGCCAGTGCCCCAGGATCATCCTCTTACAAGAAGAAGAAAGAGTCCAAAGACAAAGCCAGCAGCTCCAGGTGCTAAACCACAGCTGGGCCGTGGGCCCTGGGCAGCCTCCTGCCACCCCCACCCCACTTCCCAGCTGCCCCAGGGCTCTGGCTCCTGGTGGTGAGCTCAGCCTCCAGCCGGAACCTGGCTGAGCCGTTTGCTCCCTGCACAGTGGGGAGGCTCAGTGGTGCCTTTGTTACGCAGCAGCGTGAGGATGAGATGAGTGGACATAGGCAAAGCCCTTAATCTCCAGCAGGTGCCTGACAGATGCTAGTGGGTGTAATCACGTCACTGTCCTTGTCCTCAGGCCCTGGGTACTGGCCTATCCAGGCAGGTGCGGGGGAGGAGGTTCTGGGACTCAGGCAGGCCAGAGAGCTCACGTCTTCAAGACTTTGCGCCTGAAAAACTGTTGGCATCAAGTGGCCACAGTCTGACATCCCTGCCCACCTCTGCCTCAGCTCTCACAACTGGAACACGCTGTTCATGGGCCCCAGCGCCGTGGCTGACGCCATTGCTCAGAAGTACAGTGCCTCCAAGAGCCAAGTGTTCGACCACGTGAGTGAGGCCCGTCTGCCCAACTCAGGGCCCCGCGCAGCCGGGCCGAGAGCAGGGACAGGGCACTGCCGGGGCGGCGTGAGCGGCGTCGGGGAGGGGCAGCAGGGAGGCTGTGTGGCTGGAGTGGGAAGAGAGGGAAGGTGAGGCCGGAGAGGCTGGCCGAGTCCAGCGCAGGGCGGCGAGGGGCCTCTCCATCCAGGCCCCGTCCCAGGCTGCAGGGTGGTGGGAGGGCTGGCTTGTCAGCCTCCCAGCAGCCGACCAGGCCTCCTCTCTCCTCCCCCGCAGGAGACCAAGGGCAGTGTGGCCGTGCGTGTGGCCCTGGGGGAGACCCAGCTCGTTCAAGAAGTCCGGCGCTTCCTCATCGACAACGGGGTCAGCCTGGACTCCTTCAGCCAGGTGGGTCCACTGGCCACCCGGCGGCGCAGGCCCTGCCCGTGAGCCAGCTTTCAGGGCTTTCAGGTCAGGCGGTGCTATTGGATTGGCAGGTCAAGCCTTGGAAGAGTGATGATTGTTATTAACGTTTAGTCTCTGAAGGAAAGAGGAAAGTCACGTGCGCTGACACCAGGGGCCCTCAGTGCCGAGACATGTGTTGGCTGATCTTGCAGGCCCCACAGGGCTCGGTAGGCACTGGCAGGATCTACCACGGCTCTGAAGTGGAGGGGCTGGGGTGTGCCGTAAGGGTCCACTATGGAGTCCTCACCCTTACCCAGTCCATGGAGCCACCTCTGATGGGCAGAGCCATGCGCCTGAGATGGCTGCGTCTCCTGGGCTCACTTTCAGAGTGCCTGGTGACAAGGTCCCAAGGGGGCGCCTGGTCGGGAATCAGCCCCTGGTCAGGGCTGGTGTCCGCCAAGGACCCTCTCTCCTGTTGGTCCAAGTGTGTTCACCTTCTCCCTTGCAGGCTGCTGCGGAGCGAAGCAAAACCGTGATTCTGGTGAAGAACCTGCCGGCAGGCACCTTGGCAGCTGAGCTGCAGGAGACCTTCGGCCAGTTTGGCAGCCTGGGCCGCGTGCTCCTGCCCGAGGGGGGCATCACCGCCATCGTGGAGTTCCTGGAGCCCCTGGAGGCCCGCAAGGCCTTCCGGAATCTGGCCTATTCCAAGGTAGGGCTGCCCGGACCTGCTTCCCGGGGGGCATGAATAGAGCCCACAGAGCGAATAGAGCAACAGTCTCAGCCCAGACCTGGCCATGGGAGCCCGGTCTGCGGACCAGCGCCTCTGTCATAGCTGTGGGCTTTAGTCCCCACCAAAAACACCTGGGAGGGAGAACGTGAGAGGGAACCTCGAAGCTGCCCCCCCAGGAAGCAGCCCCGGCCCCCTGCCTGACACCAGGTCCTCAGCTTTCTGTTCCCTAGTGAATGGGACCATTGTCTTGGTGCTTTCGGTATCTGGTACCTACCGTAACTTGAAAGTCTGTTCCGTGGGTGGGCTGTCTCGTTACTGGGTGAAAAAACACACGGCACACACATACATGTTAGTGTGTTCATTTCTTGCGGCCACTGATAACAAGTTACCACAAACCTAGTGACTTGAAACGACAGAAGTGTATTCCCTCCCTCTTCTGGGGGCCAGAGTCTGAAGTCAAGCTGGCGGCAGGCCCTGTGCCCTCCGGAGGCTGCAGGGGAGGCACCATCCCTGCCCCGCCAGCTCCGGGGGCGCCAGGTGTCCCCGGCCTGTGGTTGCCACACTAGTCTCTGCCCAGCTCGTGTGCCTTCTCCTTTTATTCATGTCTGTCTGGATTTAGGACCCTCCCACGTAGTCTGGGGGGATCTCATTTTAAGATCCTTCACTTAAATGGCATTTGCAAAAACCATTTTTTCCAAAACAGGTTCCGTTCACAGGTTCTAGGGGTCAGGACGTGGACATATCTTTTAGACACCCACCTTTCAACTCACTACAAGTAGTTTCTGTTTATCAGGTGCTTAAACGTGTTGCATACTTGGTCAGTGTCTTTATCCTTGAGAAGAACAGCCGTGCGCTCACACATGCACGTGCGTTGCCTGTGAGCGTCCTGGTCGGGGGAGGGGCGGGGGGAGCATGGTCTCTAGCAGCTCTTCTGCACTTCCTGGCCAGGGGCTGCGTTTCCTCCCTGGTTCTGCCCCGCCCTCACCCCACTCCCCATTCATGCCATGGTTAGAAAAACCACAGGGACACAAGTACATCCAGTGACAACAGAAGCTCGGCCTCCCCCAGAGCCCCGAACCACAGCGTGGATAGTTCTGGGCTGTGGGCACCTTCCCGGCTCCATTCTGGGGTGTCTCATACTCTGCACCTTGAGTTCTCACCTGTGTCCCCATCTTTTGCAGTTTCACCACGTCCCGCTGTATCTTGAGTGGGCTCCAGTGGGCATCTTCTCCAGCTCAGCCCCGCAGAAGAAAGGACCCCAAGATGCACCCATGGAACCTGTGGAAAAGGACAAGGCGGAGCCTGAAACCGGTGAGAGCTGAGTCTGGGATCAGGGTGCCCTAGGCCAGCGGGCAAAGGCCGGGGCGGGGGCAGCAGTGAATGTTACTAGGTTTGAAGTTCTGTCTTCATCCTGGAGACCAGTGGGTATCAGACTCCTGGATTTCACAGGCAGGTGAAATGTTCTTTAAAAGAACAGCATAAAGCCCTGGATGGTAGCACAGTGGTTAAGGCGCCGGCCTGTGAACCCAAAAGTCGCAGGTTCGATTCCCCAGCCAGGGCACATAACAAGGTTGCAAACCAGGTCTCCAATCAGGTCTGTGGCTGGAGGCAGGTAAAAAGCAACCTCACATTGATGTCTCTCTCCCTCTCTGCCTCTCTCCCTTCCCCTTTTTCTAAAAATAATGAAATAAAATCTTTAAAAAAAAAAAAGAACAGCATAAAAAGGATGGATGTAGCATAAAGCAGTCAGCTTTCTCGCTTGTCAGGGAGAGGTTGTAAAGGGGAAAAGTCGAGTCTGACTAGGGGTTCAGAACACAGCAAATGAAAACAACCATATTTTACATACACACCGCAATCCCAGGTGCCCTTTCGGGGTGGCACAGCCTCCAGTTGAGAACCCCTTGGTCTGGGGAACCATGAACACATCGTACAAGTAAGACCTTTCGTAAAACTTTTAAGTTTTATTTTTTATTATTATTTTTAAAGATTATATTTATTATTTCCAGAGAGAGAGAGACGGAGAGGGAGAGAGACATCAGTGTATGGTTGCCTTTCACCTGTCTCCAGCTACAGAGCTGGCTGGAGACCTGGCTTGCAACCTGGTTATGTGCCCTGGCTGGGAATCGAACCAGCGATCTTTGGGTTTGCAGGCTGGCGCCTTATCCACTGTGCCACCAGCCAGGGCTAAGCTTTTAATTTTTAAAGGACTAGGATGGGCCTTTAGCCGGGGCCAAGGTTTTGCTTATCAGTAATCCCTCCCCTTCACACTGCCCCTTAGGGTTATCATTTTATCAAGGCAAGTATTAAAATGACTTTCCTATCTACTATCTTCATTATTCTTAATTTAAAAAGATGTTTAACAGCCAAGAAAATAAAAGGTATGGGTGGTAAAACCTTCAGAGGGGGCCCAGTCAGTCCAGGGCTTGGGGAGCCGTGGCCCAGATACCTTGCCCCCCAGGAGGGAAGGAGGCTCTGACTGTCCTTGGTCATTGGAGTCACAACTGGTTATCGGTAGAAACCTTTCAAAGCCCCTCCCTAGCCCCTGGTCCTGAGTTAGTTTTGTCCACAGATTGGATCAGGGTCGCCTCCTTACACCTGCCAGGAAGAATCCTTGCTCATACCCTTGTGGGTGGCCCTCAGGAGCCATCACCCCAAGCCAGCAGCTCCCTAATGTTCACATCACTTGCTGGACTTGAACCTCGAAAGCACAGAGATTCTGTGGTGTGGGGGCCCTGGACCACACAGCCGAGGCCCCTTCCCTGCCTCCGGAGGCCATGCGGCCACCGTGTCTGCTGCCTCCCTCCTTCCACTCTGTTCTGCAGCCCCTGTCGCACTTTGTGTTTATGTACGTATTTGCTTGTTTTGCTTAGCAGTTGTCTCTGCCCGACAGTTGGTGAACCCAGGGGGAGAGTGCCCGTCTCCCTCGTGAGATGCGGCCCTGACTGAGTGCCAAGGGAGAGGACAAGAGCAGGAAGAGGGGTTTTTGCCCCTCCCTATACCTGTGAGAGGGAGGGACCAGGCCTCTAGCACATCGTAGGAACTTGGTGATATTGGCAGATTTGTTCTCCATCGCTAGCCCAGGATCAGAACCTGACCCGGGACGGTAACCGGGTGTTGGACGATGATCATCACAGTGGGTGCTGATTCATCCCACCACGGCAGCTTGCCCTTGACTCTGTTTCAGATGGTCACGCCTTCCCGGAAGTGGGTTGTGGGTGGCTCACTTCTGTAGGGTCTGTCTGCCTGGCCCTGGGCTGGAAAGTCCATTCCACAGGCCGGTGCCCCATCTGCTTGCGCACTGCCATGCCCGGCGCCCCGTAGGAGAGCAGTGAGGGGGTGCTGAGGGAGCCTGCGGGCAGAAGCGGCCTCCACCCCCTGCTGGACCCTGCCCTGAGCCTTTGGCTTCCTAGCACGTGAGGCTCAGCTCCTGGGGGACCCCATCTCCTGTGATGTCCTCTCCTGGCTCTGGGGCTGGTGAGCTGCCATCCTTCTCTGAGGCTTCGTTTCCACCTCCGTAAAATGGGCACGAGACCCATACCTGCCTCTGTGCAGCAAGAGGCTGCCTGTGCCCCTCCATTCTTCTGACCCTCTTGCTGGTTCTGCAGCCAGGACGGGTGGGCCTTAACGCCGAGGTGAGCACCAGTTTCATGCCAGCCACTGACCCAGGGCCACCACGGGGTACGACATGCCCCTTTCCCACAGGCTCCCACACGGGAGGGGGACAGATGGGGCTGTTTGGAGACAGCTGAGATGTCACCGTAGCCACAGATGTTGGCCCGGGTGAGGACTGGAGGCCCCACGGATAGTGTCTCCTGCTCCGAAGTTAGGCTGCTGCCCAACCCACCCGTGTCCCCAGCCATCAATGTGGAGAACATCCCAGAGACACAGTCGGGCGGGCCCTGCATCTCAGGGCTGCTGTCCAGGGTCCTGCTGTGATTCCACAGGGAGGCCCTGGAGCGAGGGGCGGGGGAGGGGGCAGGGTTTCAGCAAACAGGCCCAGGTGTCCTCTGCGCCAGGTCTGCTGGTTTCCAGCCCTGCCTGGTCCCATGTTGTCGGCAGGTGAGTCCCCCGGAGCTCAAGTGCAGGGCCTTTTTCTGCCCTTTTCTCTCTAACATGTGCCACGTACGTGGTCCCTGAACCCTTCGCTGTTCCTTGTCACCCGCTCCTCCCCCGTGCCCAGCCTCTCACATTGTTCCCGAAGCTTCCGCAGGTTCCACCGCCACCCCACCGGCCCACCGGCCGCGTCCCCGGGCCTGGGCTCTCCCCCTTCCGCAGGAAGGCGGGCAGGAGGGGCGTGGACGGAGCGCTGTTGCTCCGCACCCGCCTCCTGCGGAGCCCTGGCTCCCGGTGCCCGTCCTGAGGGAGGGCCTGTGTTTTATCTGCCGCAGCCGAGACCCACCTCCAGATGAAGGGCTCCGAGTGGGGGCAGGTCCCGGAAAGCTGCTGGCAGCTGATAACAGTCTGTCTGTGCTGCTGCCTCCCGAGCCGGGAGGGGCTGCCCAGTCCTGCCGCCTGATTATAACGGGGCCACGCGGCGAAGCGCGACGGGGCTTGATCGTGCTCAGCGCTGGGGAGCTCCCTCCCGGCCGCCGCCCGCCAGCCCTGCCTCCCGCGCCTGGGCCGGCCCAGCCGCCTTCTCCTCCCGATTTTTCTGGTTCCTGGTGATTTCGTTGGCAAACGTCGGCTTGAGTTTTCCAATACCCCGTTTTTCTTTCTGGTCTTTCTGCTGTCTCCCCGCTCGGGCCCAGGAGCGGCAGCGCTTCTATAATGACGTTTGTCTCCACACTTCCCGGGACACAGGCGTGGGCCACAGAGGAGCCTGGCCACTCGGGGAGCAGAAGCGCTTCCTCAGGGGTGCGGCTGTCAGGGACTCGGTCCCTGGACTCCGTGTGACACCAGCTGTTTTCGGAAGCCGGCAGCAGCTGGCCACCCTGCAGGGAGGACGGACAAGGGCCGAGGGCTCTCTCCACGGACTGTCCAGCCAGCTGTCCTACCTGCAGGGCTGGGGTCCCCCCGGGGTTTCTTGGCCTGACTGGGCAGTGTGGGCGGTGAGGTGACCCAGGCACCCCTTGTTCTTGTAATTGTCCCACAAACAGGACACCCCTTCTTGTCGTCACCCCTTCTTTTAGGCAGAAAGAAGGAAGTCCGGGGAGGGAGAGTGACTTATGCACGGTCACTCATCTGTGTGACTCAGCCACCAGCGCCCAGGTCCTGCTCTTGGCTGTGACTCGGTCAGCCGCGTGCCATGTGCGGAGCCCACGTGCTCAGCCACTCGTGTTTTCGGAGCAGGCAGTGGGGGTGCAGTGCTGACGAAGGCAGATCAGGTTCCGTCTCCAACGGGCCCCACTCCTAGGTGGAGACACGGGAAGTGAACTGATAAGGTGGTTTTAGGTCCAGGTAAGGGCTCTGAGCAGTGGACCTCAGGGGACCCTGAGGGACCCCTTGCTCTAGAGTGGACAGGGAAACTGCGAAGGGAAGGTCGTCTGAGCTGAGACCTGACAAGAAGCGCTGACCTGTGGGTTCTCCCAGCAGCCCAGGAGATGCAGGTGCGGGGAGGAGCGGGTATCTTTGCTGTCGGGGGAAGGCCGGGCCCCCCTTGATCGCCTTTAATTCAAATGTTCGTCCCACGTGTTGGGGTCGTGGTGTTGGTTGATTCGTTAGAAGTGGGGGAGCCAGGTGAGCCTGGCCGCCCTCAGAGGCCCCCCTGCCCCTTCCTGGGCTGGGGCTGAGGGTGGCTCTTCTCCAGGGAAGGAGTGGCTCCATCTGTGTCTGGGGTGTCAGTGCTGGCTGTCAGCTCAGCTCTGTCACTAAATCCAGGCATCACCCCCTCCTGGGCCAGGACCTGTGGCCTTAAACAAGCACTGGGGACCAGAGCAGCCACTGCTCCCGGGCGCAGCGGATGGGACTCGCCATGCTCCAAGCTGCCGTCCTAAGGCCACGAGCTCCCAGAAGGCCGCCCGTGCTGGGCCCTGGCCGGAGCCCAGACCCTGGGCAGAGGCTGAGGGAAGGGTCATCGGTCTTCGCCGGCGTCTGTGCCGAGGCCAGAAGTGGGGCGCAGAGCACAGACTGCTGGAGGCTCGTTACCACTAGGTGACCACTGCCTGGTTCCGAAGCCACGTACATACGTGCCTTTGAGTCAGTTGCCAGTATTCTTATTTGTTTACTTTTAAAGATTTTATTTATTATTTTAGAGAGAGGGGAAGGGAGAGAGGCAGAGAGGGAGAGAGACATCAGTGTGTGGTTGCCTTTCACCGGCCTCCAGCGCCGGACCTGGCTGGAGACCTAGCTTGCAACCTGGTTTTGTGCCCTGACTGGGAATCGAACCAGCGACCCGTGGGTTCGCAGGCCGGCGCCTTATCCACTGTGCCACCAGCCAGGCAGGGCTTGCCAGTATTCTTAAACCATGGGTTTTCCTATAAAAAACTGGATCCTCAGCTTCTTTTGAAATACCGGAATACCTGGCCACCTGGATTGACCTTCCCACCTGGCAGCAATTGGCCAGTGTCAAGAAGGGCCACCCCCTTAAACCACCGTGAGCCCTCTCCATCATTCCTGCCATTCTTCACTCTTTAAAAACACATCCTTCCAGTCTCCAATGAACCTCTGTCCCAACCCAAAGAGGCATGAGACAGGTTTAGCTGCAGCAGCCTCCAGCAGTCCCCCATTTGTGAGGTGGCCACTTGGTCATTAACAAGGTGGCACACTGAAGCCATCGGCACGGGCCCGGCACGGCGGGAGGTGATCAGTGCCTGCCTTTCTCCTTTCATCCCCAGGACGGCAACCGCAGGGCATGCCAGCGGGTGAAGGTGTTCCCGCTGAAGGTTGCTGAAGGTCATAGTGTTTGTTTCCATTGAAGTTCCCGCCCAGAACCTGAAGCCTTAGCTACTTTGCACAGCTTTGTTTCCTGTCGTTAGTAATAGTTGTGCACCCTGCTTTGCTTTGAAAGTTGGGATTGGAATACAAACGGGCGCACAGAGGAGCCCCTTGTTGGGTGGATTGCATGGGAAAGGAGCCTTCATGTGCGTTCCTCCTGGTTGTCCTGGAGCGTCTGGGTCGGGCTTCACGGAGGGAGAAGGCACTGATGTTGAGCAGTGTTATCGCCGCAGCCTATTCCTTCGGGGCCTGAAAGGTCCTTTCATGACGAAGCAGTTGACGCTGCTCTAGGACTTGCACACATTAGGGTTACATCGGAAAGGGCAGGGGGCAAGGAGGCCTTGGGGCTTGACAGGAGTGTGGGGGACGGATTTGAACCCCAAGCACCCCCTTGGGTCTCAGAAGCTTGAGCCGTTTGCGTGCAGGTGTGTGAGAGAGACCAGGGTTGTCCCCATGGGCTGTGGGCCGGCTCGCGGAGCTGCCTCACCGGGGCCTGCGCCAGCCAGGGGCGCAGGGCGCAGATCTGCAGGGCGTGGGGCCCCTGCTCCGAGCCAGCAGGGTGAGGGGCCCACTCTGAAGATAGCGTTTTGCTGAGAAGCGGTTTGAGTTCCCAGAGGCTGTGGGGGCGGGGGTGGCTTCAGAAGCCTGGGTGTGGAGGGGAGCCCTGTCCCCAGCTCCGACCATGTGGCTTTGGGGAAGAGCTGGGGAGGTTGATCGGAACTGAACCCCCTACAGGCAGCGGGGCCTCTCAGGAGGTCGGGGCACCGATTGCAGCCTCATGAGGCTCCCGTGGCCCTGGGGAGACGTTCACACCCTCAGCACCAGGGCCAGGTGTGGTGGCCGCTCCCCCACCCTGCCACCCAGGTTCACCCTGGCTTTGCCCGTTTCTGAGACGCCGCTCCTTCAGAGCAGGGAGTGTTTGGGGCCGGGGCAAGGTGTGGGGGTGGGGGGGAGGGGTGAAACCACAACCCTCTGTAACCCCACTCTGTGGGACCGAGCAGGGGCGCCGTGTGCACGGTCTCCCGGTCTCCTCTCCCTGCGCCTTCAGGCCGAGTAGGTCGTTGCGTTACAAGAACGAAGCGGAGTTGCTAGTTTTCATCTAATTCCACTTCTGTTACACATGCAAAGTCTACGTCACAGGACGGAAGTTACAGAACTCCAGAATGTTGCGCGTAAATGCAGTAAACCCAACTGACAGAATTAGCAAGTAAGCAGAACGTTCAAGACTCTGCAGCCATCGTAACTAGTTCAAAGTCCACACTGTGTGCAGGGCTGGGAGTTTAAACTGGGAAGGTGAGTTTCTCCAGGAGGAGTTAGGACGATTCAGATCATGAATGAGGGTACTCAGGTGTAGAATCAACCATTTTCAAAGCAAAGCGGTAGGAAATGCATTACTGCTTTTCCTGTTTAAAGCAAAGTGGTGGAGACCTGTCTTAGTCTTGAACTCTCCCCGTTCCCATGTGGACAGGATGGGAGGGTGATTCCATTCTGTGTCCTTTTATGTCCTGCTTTTCCTCCTTCTCATGGTGAGCCCTGTTCTTGCTTAGCAGCTCGAACTGCCCCTGGACCTGTCCGTGTTGTTGAACGCTGTTCAGAAGCATCCTTTTCAGTTGACCACGTACCATTGCAGCCTTTGGTAGCACCATAACTTTCCACATCCCCTGTTCATAAGTGTGCGCTGTTACGCGTAACCGAATTTAGCGTGTCGCGTGTAGGTGAAAACCCTCTGAAGCTGCATACATTGGGAGCTGTAATTGAACATAGTGGGTTATAGGGAATGTTCTAGGTTTTGCTCCCATTCTGTCATTTTTGAAATGTTTCCAGGTTGCATTTTAGTTTGAAAGTTCGCTAAGGTTTTATGTGTGTGTGTGTGTGTTGCAGAAATGAACTGTTGCTGAGGTTTGGGGTTCAATAAAATAGCTCACACAGCAGTTTATCTGGAAGTTCAAATTCGTGTGGGTTCGTCCAATGTAAGGGTCGTTGTCTTTGGTGTTTGGTGTCTGTTTCACATTCCCTTCTCTTAAAGTGGAGTCAGAATAGTCTCATCTCTCTCTCTCTCTCTCTCTCTCTCTCTCTCTCTCTCTCTTTCTCTCCTTCCCCCCGACTCCCTCCCTCCCTCTCGCTCTCCCTCCCTCCCCTCCTTTTTCAAGAGTTGCTAAAACCCAGCCCACACTCGGTGATAATGGCCCTTCTTGAGGTACCCCACACAGCAGAAAACCCCTGATCTAGCATGTTCAGATTTAGGCAGAGTGGACATCATTTCATGGATTTTGGGTATTTTTTGCGGGGGACCCAGTGCCCAACAGCGAGACTACAGAAGCTGAAAAGGCAGCAGAAGGAGGAACAGACAACTCGTCATCAAAGATGGAAAAGGAAGAGGAGGAGGAGGAGGAGGAGGAGGAGGAAGAGGAGGAGGAGAGCCTTCCTGGGTGCACTCTGTTTATTAAAAATCTCAACTTCGACACCACCGAGGAGACGCTGAGGGCGGTGAGTGAGGCTTGGGGGTCAGGGGAGGGGGGTCTGGCCCATCTCATGGAGTCACAGCACTTGTCCTGCCTATAAACATGCCTCATGCTAACAAGTAGGTTAACACTGAGCCCACCTGCTTGACGTCTCTGCCGGGCTGCCCTGTAGTCATCGCCCCCGGGGGCCAGAGCAGCAGCCAGACCGGCCTGGGAGCCAGGGCGGGCACCACGGGCTGGGAAGGGCTGCGTCCAGATGTCCCGGGAGGTGCCTGTCTTGGGAAGCCCACCGTCAGCGCTAGCCTCTGCGCCTAGGACACAGCTGCTGTGTCTGCGGTGGCACACGCAGCCCCGATTCCAAGTGATGCCTGTGACGGCTGCAGGGTGAGCCAGGAACTGCCGGTCACCCCCGCTGACACTCTCTTCCAGGTGTTTTCCAAAGTGGGCGCGGTGAGGAGCTGCTCCATCTCCAAGAAGAAGAACAAAGCAGGTAATCTGTGTGGGATCGCGGCTGGCGCGGGGCAGCCCCAGAAGCACCTGGGTGGACTTGAGCAGAGCAAGGGCGGCCCTCACTTGCTTATTTTGAAGTCCTCTTCTGTCATGAAATACGGTCCCTGCCAGTATTGTCCTTGTCCCCGCGTCCCTGGAAACTGATGTCCAGGAGCTGCCGAGTGTAGGGTCCTTGAGAACCCAAACCTCCCACCTTAGGGGCAGCTTGGAGCGGTGTATCCGGGGCCGGGCCGCTCCCTCCTCCCAGCACCTCCGTGCTCCGGGAACTTTCAAGGGATGGCAGGAGATGGCCGGCCTAGGGCTTTCTGTAGTCCCTTCCTAGAGAAATAACCCAGACACGGAACATCTGGAACGTTCCACTGAGTCTGTGGGTGCACTCTTCACGAGCGTCTGCCTGGGGCCCTGCTGTTTGGGTGTGGCCATCACCATCCGGGGGACTCCAGGCAGCACCAGGATCCGTGCAGGTCACGCTCAGCCAGCCTTGCTAAAGAAGCCAGATGCCCGGGGGGGCTGGCTGAGGGGGCATGGGGATGTTGAGGCCGCAGGGCAGGGAGGAGAACCCCGTTTCTCTGCTCAGCCCGAAGGGCAGCGTGGAGGGGAGTGGTGTGACCAGGGCCGCAGAAGAACCACCAGCAGGAGCCGAGGGTGTGCATGTTGGACACTGGCACTGCCAAGACCACAGCCCGTGGGGACATGGTGGGGTCTGTGGAAGGAACCAATGTCCCAGTCTCTCCTGCACCCACCAGTCTCAGATCCAGGCTTCCCAGTGGCACAGGCCATCGGAGCCCAGGCAGAGCTTTCAGGGGAGCTCAGCCCCTCGGGGCAGAAGAGCAGGGAGCGCACGTCAGTACTAGGACTGTGAACTTGACCTAACGTGTGCCTTCCTGCGCTCACTTGTGTAGACAGCACTCACTCACAGCCTTGAACTTCCCAAGGAGCGTTTTTTTTCAAATACCCGCTAACGAGCAAATAATTAAGGTCACCTGGGGTGGCACTGCTTGCCAGCCAGCAGCTTGTCATGAGCCCAGGTTCCGCAGTCCACAGAGCTGGGTGGGGCACCCTGCAGCAGGTTCTCGTTTTGTGACACCTGGCAGGGCCCCTGGTGTGGTGACAGCAGATGGGGACCCTGGTGAGACCAAGTTAGCAAATACTGAGCCTCCCGTGGACCCATCAGACTTGAGCTAGTCCTCCTTGAATTCAGCTTGGGGGAAAATTACAGAATAAACTTAGTAAATAGATAGAAATTCTAAGGGGAGGTGTGTATCATGTTGTGTCAAAAGAGTAGAATGTAATTAGAGGTCTTATTCGTGTGTGTGTGTGTGTCCTGTAAAACCTCCCCTGCCCCTGATTATACATATCTGAAGCTGGGAAGCCAAAGTTTCTGATAAATGGTTGTGATATCCCTTGCCGTCCGAACTCCTGCTGCTTACTGCCTAGAACTAGGAAACCAGGCAGGTTCCCATGATGCCCCCTCTCTCCCTCCCAACATTATGTCTGCAAGTCAGAAACCAAGTGTGACAGGTGGGCAGGTGGCCGGAAGTATTGTGAAGAGTAAACCTTCGGTGCAAACGTTCACCTTATGTATGCATTATTGGGGGGGCGGGGCGCTGCTTAGGTGGAGGTTTCGCCACCGGTCATGGTGGTGGTCATCCCTGTTAGTTCCCGCTCCCCCCAAAGGTGGAATTCTATTCGGAAGTTAATTGTGTCTATCAGTTTTGGGTTTTTTTTTTTTTTTTGTATGTTTGTTTTTAAGTTTTTGTTATAAGACTTTATTATTTTTAGAGAGAGGGGGAAAGGGAGAGAGTCAGAGAGGGAGAGAGACATCAAAGTGTGGTTGCCTTTCACCTGCCTCCAGCTACAGACCTGGCTGGAGACCTGGCTTGCAACCTGGTTATGTGCCCTGGCTGGGGAATCGAACCAGCGACCTTTGGGTTCGCAGGCCGACACCTTATCCGCTGTGTCACCAGCTAGGGACTCAATCATTGTTAATTAATGGTCAGCTGGGCCTCAGGTGGTGGCTGTGTAACCTTACTCGCCGATTCTTCGAGATGACTCAAAATAAATGGCAAGCCAGGAGCCAAAATATTTAGGGGAATGAAGAGGGGTAAGAAGAAATGAGGATGTGGGGCCAGGGGCGCATGGGAGCCCTTGTGCTCACTCTTCCTCTTCCTCCCGCCTCTCCCTCCCAGGAGTGCTGCTGCCCATGGGGTTTGGCTTCGTGGAATACAGGAAGCCGGAGCAGGCCCAGAAGGCGCTCAAGCAGCTCCAGGTAAAGAGGTTTCTCAGGCAGGGTCCACAGAGTCACCTGGCAGGCGGTCGGGTCGGGGTCCTGTCCACTCTCTGATATGGAGTGGGAATGTGGGGGAGGCCACGCACACTTTCCCCAGTTCTCTTGGGGACTCTGACATTTATTTTAAAGAGCACACAAACTAAACTGAGCCGCCTGCAAACAGACCAAAGGGGCAGTTTGCCCTGGGAACACTGTCAACCATGGAAAATGCTGTGCCCCTCGAGGTCAGGACCCACTTGTGGCTGCAGAGGACGTTGAGGGTTCTGTCTCTGTGGCCACCAGCTTCAAAGCTTCGAAGCTTCCTGTCCCCTCATTCGGTTGACACCAGCTCCAGGGAAGGTTGAAGTATAGGCGACTATTTGTAGGAGACAGGGACAGGCCTTGTTGTCTTGTCTCTTAGGGTCACGTCGTGGACAACCACAAGCTGGAAGTGAGGATCTCGGAACGAGCCACCAAGTGAGTCCCTGTCGCCTTCTCTTGGCTTTGAGCGGAGCCGGCCCTTTCTGCTCTGGGGCTGGCACCCGAGGGCACCTCGCGGCCCTTTACCATCCTCTCACCCCACCCCACTTCCTAAGAAGTGGGAGTCACCCTTGTCCTCCTGACACTGTTTCCCCGATGAACGGGGACCAGGCTGGTCTTTGAGTAAGTACACGGGTATTACAACGAAGGGAAGGGAACGCGGACCGGAAGCACTTTGGCCAAACCAAGAGGGGCTATAAAACCCTGATGTTTCACCCTGTGGGGCTGGCTCTCGTGGCGCTGGGCGGCAGTGCCCAGTGACGCCTCCAATTATTTTGAAAGAGATTTAGTAGGTGCTAAAGATGGTGGCTGATGACAGACCAATCTGCCCAACGGCCAGGTTCCTGAAGTCGTGAGTTTTAGTTTTGCCCTGACATCTCGACGTACGTGTGTCTAAATGAGCTCGCGTACATGAGGTGCTTCCGCAGAGGATGCCCGGAGTGAACAAGCTGCTATTGCCCCCGTCACCATCTGCCTGGCTCAGGTGGTAGGATGACCCCCTCTAACAGCCCTGGGGCCAGTTTAAGATATTTATTTGCTACTTTTCTGCCACTTGGTCACTTGTGTGGCCCTTGAGCAGATTAGCTGCCAGTGAGCTGACCTGCTATTCTTCCTTCTCTGTGTGTTTAATGCTGCTTGAGAAGCCAGCCCCGGCCACTCGGGTGTGGCCTGCCTGTCCCAGTCCATGCCGCACCGAAACGTAGGCTGGCGACAGGAACCCTCAGAAATCGAACGGGGTTCCCGAGGGAGAGGAGGAAAGACAGGCCTGTGCTGGGGGTGGCCTCGGGCTGAGGGTTTCTTCTCTTATCCCTGGCCTGTCTCCGTGGTTAGAAACGGGATGGTGCTCCGTGGGTGAGCGACAGAGAAGGTTCTCAAGCAAGCCAGGGTCTTTCTGCGGCTGGAAAAACGCAGAGGAGACTGGGTTTGGAGAGAAATAGGCCTCACCTTCACCAGGGTCCCTGATTGCCCCTGGTGTCCCTGCAAGGAGGGGCAGGAGACACCCAAGAGTGGGATACATTGCCCGGAGATTGTGTCAGTCCTTACCCCCGGGGAGACCGCCGCCTCCTCTGTGACCCCCTCACCTGAACAGAAGACGAGTACGAGTTCCAAGAAAGGGCAGCAGCTGCTGACGCCCGAGTGACCTGGCCCCTCTCCCCACCCAGGCCGGCTGTGACGTCCGCTCGGAAGAAGCAAGTTCCCAGAAAGCAGACAACCTCCAAGATCCTGGTGCGGAACATCCCCTTCCAGGCTGACATCCGGGAGGTCCGAGAGCTCTTCAGGTGAGGGCGCCGGCTTGGTCGGGGGCGGCGTGCACGTGTGGGGAGCTGCCGGGACCTCGGGGAAGGCGGCCTTCTGGGCCACCGGCTCCGCTGCGGGCCCTGCTGTGGCCTCGCACAGGTCGTCCGTGGCTGCCTTAGAGCTGTCGCTGACTCAGCCACTGCTGTCCAGAGGCGGGAGGAGAAGGGGCTCCACCCGTCACCTCCGTCACCTCCGTCTTTGATTGGTCTGAAGTTGCTGTTGCCTAGGCCACTCCTACAGTCTAAGCCGCTGGCTCTTCACCTTGGCGGCACATTGGGTGACTTACAGACATGCTTTTGTTCGGGCCCAGCCCCAGTCGGACTCCCCTGGTCAGGGGTGGGGCCCAGACATTGGGATTTTAATACCCAGCCAAGGCTGTCGGTGGAGAGCCCTTCTTACGGGGAGGGGGGCCTGCGTGTAATGCAGCCCCGCAGCTGCTAGCCTGGGTCACAGCTCGAGGAGGTGCCTGGAGCCTGGCAGCGAGGGGACCCACAGGAGCAGGCTGTGTGGGGAGGGGCCTGGTGATGTCATGCAGAACTGCAGGTTTGATTAGAATAGTTCTTCCCATGTTTTAGAAGAGAAACCGGCAATCCGTGTCCTTAGGGGGAATATGCAGGCAACTCATTTGCTTTCTAAAATCAGACACCGTGCATGACAAAATCTGTCTGGACCAGAGGCCAGCAGATCGCAGCCCCCATGCTGGACGTTCCACCACCCAGTTTTCTGACCAGGGGTTCAGCCAGCACGGAGCCCAGCGTGCAGCGCCTTGTGGAGGGGCAGCAGGCGGAAGCGTTAGTCCCAGGCGCTGCCCAGCGTGTGCTGGTGGCACCCGGAGGCTGTCCTGCCCTCAGAGTGGAACGGTGGATGACGCTAGTCCTCCCCAGGCAACCTTCCTGGCTTGGCTGGGAGCTAAGAGAGTTCTGGAAACCTACGTGGGTGAACACGAAGGATTGGACATACTAAGCCTCGTTCATGCAACCCGTCTGTGCTTGCCTAGCTCTAGCATGGAGAGCAGCGTCTGTATTAAAATTGCCAGTTGGCATCTTGCAAGGTCAACGCTGGAGACCAGAGAGGTGTACCTTTCTGTGAAATCTACCTTTTTGCTTTCACTCAGTGGTTTAAAGAATGAGGGGTCATTTAGAAGATTTGTTTCAAAAATCCCGGTCCTCGTCCATCTGCCCCCCGACCGTGCTCTGAAGCACACGCTGGTGTAGGGGTCTGCAGCGGGTCAGCGGCGGCCGGTGCAGGCGCCCCCCAAGGGGTCCCGAGTTGCAGGTCTTAGCTGTGAGCCAGGGTCCCCTGCATGGGGACAGCCAGCTTGGCGAGAGGGGGTCACGGTCTGGGGTGTTTTCCTGCAGCCTGGGCATCAGTCAGGAGGACTGAGCAGGGCCTGCGCTGCAGCAGGTACGGAGCCCTAGCCGTGGCCTCTGCTTACGTTAACGGGCTTCTCTGCTTGTTAAAAAGAGCTCAGGGTAGGGACTGCCAGACCCACACGGGATTGCTGCGAACAGCACATGCGGACCAGGAAACAGTGTCCTGGGGAATGGCCGTTTCACCTGGTTCTGCAGTCTCCTGTTCAGGACGCCACCGATCCAGGGGACAAAAGACCGCAGTGGGGAGGGAAGGCGCTTGGTTGGATCGCGAGTTTGATATTTGTTTTGAAAGGACAAGGAATTCATGTCCACTGAGCATAATTACATTGGTGTCTCTTCGCCCTGCCAGTGTTCCCCTGGGAGTGTTCATCAACCCCTGGGGACCCCAAAAGGCCTCCCGGAGGGCTCACCTTGCTTTGTTGTGCCGAGGGGCTGAGGCAGTTCCGAGGGGCGGCCAGCAGGGGTCGCTGTGAGCCTTCGCAGGGAGAGGGGCTTGGCCAGGAAACCACAGACCCGGTTTCAGACAAAGCCAGTGTCCAGCAAAGGTCAGAACCAGGGAGAGATTTCAGGATTTGGGAGAACCAGTCTGGCCCCTTTTGCCAGGCAGGTTTGTGGATTTGTCCCACCAGGTGTGATCCAAAGGACAGCTCCATCTGCGGAGCTCTCCCTGCTCTGGGCTGGATGCTGCCCCTCTGCAAGGGACAGTTGGAGGGACGCCCTTATCCCTTCTGCACCCGGAGGGGAGCAGGAGACCTAGCAACAGGAAGCACCCTCCCTGGCCTCTGAGCCAGGACCTACCCGTCAGCGTGACCCAGAGCCCTGGCTTGGAGCCACTCATCTGTCCCAGGTCTAGAGGGTGCTGTCATTTCCCACGTCACCGCCACAGGTCCCAAGAGTGTTCATGTATCAGGCACTGTGCTAGGCACTCGCTGGGTGCACGGCTGTTTCAGGAAAGCCGGCTCCTCTCTCGAGTTCCCTGTCTCTCGAGGACAGAAGACAGTACCAGCGACACACCCAGGCTGTGCAGACAGGCATACAGAGCTATGGGGAGCAGGGCACCCCACGGGGGCTGCACATGAGTGGGAGCGGCAGCCTCCCAGCCTGGCAGTGCCTGCCTGGGGCCAACAGCACATCCCTGCAGGGTCGCTGTCTGGGACGGTTCGAGGTGCACCCTTGAGAAACAGTAGACGCAGCGGTGAGTTCGGGCACAGCAGTTCTGTCTCGCTGCCACCCCGTCCTGGGCCTCAGTTTCCCCTGGCGTAAAATACTAGAATAACGTGTGTTGAGATTTACGATGACGGTACTGACGATGGTGTAGTGATAAGTTTATTGTTGTCATTAAGCATGGCATACGAACCCGACCTCTGCGCCAGGCACTGTGACAGGCGGAAGTACTTCTCATGGTTAGATGTCTCTGTATCACGCGGGTGGTCATCAGCATCTCTGCTTCCCAGTGAACGTGTCCGCTCCGGAGCGCCAGTTCCGCTGGGCCGTCCGCACCCGGCTCCCAGCTCCCTTGCCACATGGCCACCGGCACGGAGCCGGCTGTGCACACAGGGCAGGGCAGATCTCGACAGAGCATGTCTCCAACAGCAGCAGGTTCCCCGCAGCATGTGTTAGTTTGTGTCCCTTCCCCAGTGCGCCTGCCTGCCTCCCGGCCTCCCGCACTGCTGTCCGGCCCAGGCGTTTTGGGCCAGGCTTCCCGGGGGCAGCGACCTTCCGGAGGGAGCACAGGGCCCCTGGAGTGCGAGGCCCGCTCCTGTTACGTCATGCTCCGCGGTCACTGCCTTGAAGTCCTTAACGTTTGAACAAGAGGCACCACACTGTCCTGTTCTCCGGGGCTCTGCAGGTTCTGTAGCCAGTGCTGCCTGCCAGGCACCAGGAAAACCAGGCGGTTTGGAGTCAGAGTGTAGTTTGGTACTCAGCGTGCCTCAGTTTCCTCATCTGTGGGATGGGATGACAAATCCTGCCTGCTTCCTTCCCCTCCCAGCTTGGCCTGTCCTGTTCTCCCACAGTCCCCACTGCTGTCCCCCGAGCCTCCTGGCCGCCCACAAGGCTGCCCATGTGTTGGTTTAGTACGTCACCCCCCTCCCCAACACACACACACACACACACACCCCCAAGCTAGAATCTCAGACACTCTGCTGCTGTGTCCACAGGCCCGATACAGAGTGGTGCCCGTGTTTGCTGAGCACAGGGACCCCCTGTGCAGAGCCTGACTTCACGGAGTCCTGATAAAGATGAGGCGTGTGGGGCACAGAGAGGCTAAGGAGATTGCCCAGGGCCACAAAGCTCTGCAGCAGTATGGCCAGGTGTCTCAATCCAGAGGGCCCCACCCCACCCCTTGACTGTCCCCAAGGGTAAAGGACGTCAGGTGGGAGCTGCCGCATGCCAGGGGCTAGGCCAGCAAGCCCACCTACTGATGGAGAGCTTTTCACCTGCGCCTTTTATTCTTTTATTATTGGTTTTGTTTGTTTCTTCCACAGAGGTGCTAACCGCCTGCTAGGGTGTGAATGGGCAAGCTCACAGCAGGTGTCTGGAGGCCCTAATCGCTGGGCCTGCACCTCCTGTCCCCCCTGCACCTCCTGTCCCCCCTGCACCTGTCGTGGCCTGCTTTGTGGGCAGCATCTGTCTGTCCCTGGTCTCCTCTCCTCCTCATTTCCTCTCACAGCAGCCCTGGCCATGGAGGGAGGGCTGAGGACAGCTTGCCTGCTGACTTCCTCACGTGCTTGCACCTCATTGCCCCCACCCAGGTGTGGGGTCGCTGCCTGAGGAGCCCCCTGGGTGTCAGCAGTACCTTTTCAGAAGCCAGGAGCCTCCTGCCCTGTCATCTGCTCTGGGCGATGGGGCTGCTTCCCGTTTGCCAGGCTTCTCAGGGAAGAAGCTCTACAAAGAAAGCGCAGCCTTGCTGCTCACCCGAGAAGGGGTGTGCTAGGAGAGGAAACCTTCAGCCTAGTTACGGGTGGGGTGAGGAGGGCGAGGCTGTCCCCGGGGACCCACCCCCACCTCCACAGAGCCCCTGGACCAAGGGCGTCCCTCCAGTCCTTCTGTCATGGCCCTGCCACCCCAGGGGCAGAGTAGCTGCGCTAGGTTTCTGTAGGAGTCCACGGAGAGTGCTCCTGCTGGGTCCTATCTCGGCCTCAGTGCATACTGGCAAACACGCCCCAGACTTGTCCCAGTTTGGGTGTTCTGGTTCCCCTGTTCTCACCAGCACTTGGGCTCGTCTGTCTTTCTCTTTTAGCCTGAGCCATGTCCGTGGATATACGACAGCATCGTCACATTGGGGTTCTAATTTGCACTTCCTCATGACCGTAGAAAGCAAGTTTTTTTTTCATGTGACTATTTGGATGTACTGTTTTATGGAATGCCTGTTCAAGACTTACCCATTTTTTTTAAAAATTGAGTTGTCTGATTTCTTTTCTCGTCAATTTCTCTTACTAATTTCCTAGTCCCTTTTTACGTGAGTTGATGTGTCCTGAATCCCAGTTCTCTGGTGGAGGTGTGACCGGAGTCCCTTGAGGTCCTATTTCACAGTGTCCTAGGCTGAACAGAGGTTCTTAACATGGTCAGGTTGTTGTTTCCCCTTTGTGGTTAGAATTTGTGTCCTGTGTAAGAAATCACGGCCTCCTCCAAGCTCATGAAGTTAGTCTGCTATGGTTTCCTGTGAAAACTTTGACCTTCCACACTTGGGTGCGCCATCCATCTGCAGTTGATTTTTATGTATGGCGTGAGGTAGAGATCAAGGGGCATTTCCCCCCGTATGGATATTCACTGGGCCCGACATCATTTGCTGCAAAGACTGTCCATTCCTCTGCTCCGCAGTATTGATTTTGTCGTAAATCAGGTGGACTGTGTGTAGGAGGGCCTGCTTCTGGATGCTCTAATTCGTTCGGGGGTCTATTTGTCTACCCCTGCGCCAATACCCCCGTCCTAATTACAGTGGCTTTGTTGTAGCCTGATGTCTGGTGTCTTTGTTCTTTAAGCTCACCTGGGCTGCCTCAGCCCTCTGCATCTCAGGCCTTTGTGTTTTTATTCCACAGCAGCTGGATGCTCTGAGCAGAGGGAGTGGTGGGTCTGACATCCTGTCAAAGACCTTGGGAGGGTCAGGGTGTGAGAAGACCTTCGGGGAGGTTTTTGGGGGCCACCTGGGCCAGACGTGACTGTGGCCTGACCAGGTGGTGTCAGCGGTGGAACTGGAGTGTCGGGCCGGTTTGGGGATGCGTTGGCAGAGACCTGCTGATGGCTTCAGGGAGGACGACTCCCATGCTTAGGTCCCAGCGAGTAGCCGGCGAATCTGCAGTCGGCGGGAGGTGGCAGCCCCGCTCCACACCCCCTGTTGCTCACTGTGAGGCATCGCGCACCACTGCCGTCATGGCAGTGTCCAGGTTGCCGTTCTCCATGACTGTGCACATGCGTGTGCTCAGCTCCAGGCACAGAGATGCCTCCTGAACCCTCTGGAGTGCCCACCAGCATGTACCTGTTAAGTCCTCGTGACACGCCTGCCTTCAGCAGCCACCACCTCTGAGGCTTCACGTGTCTGGGACGCTCCTCAAGGCCGGTTTACAAATACCTAATTCAGGCTCGCTGAGAGTCAGCGCTGAGCCACTCCTGGGGAGCCCGCTGCTGGCCCTGGATCCCCACATTCCAGGGAGAAGATGGGTCCCCCATATGGGTACTGCAGTTTTAGGGCAGGAACAAAACTAACTAAGAAGTTAGTTCTTCCATGAAAGGACCGAAAGCAGGAGTCCTTGCCTGACCTCTTATTGTAAGAAGGACCCGAGGTTCCGAACAGACACCAGGGTTCACACAGGCTGTGCAGTGCAGCGCAAACAGAATCCCAGGTCCGGACCCCAGGTGTGCCCCTGCCCCGTGGGCCGACCACAGCTTGAATTGAGCTGTTGATGTTCCGGTGCGGGGCCCGTGCCTTAGGAGGGAGAGGTGTGAGCCAGCCAGCCTAGACCGAGGTAGAGGACCAAGGTTGCCAGCCCGCGGAAGGGGCGCCGGCAAGGCCATGCGGGCCGAGGCTGGCGCTGGCGGGGCAGTGGCGGGTTTCCGCTCAGGGGAGAAACGGGACGAAGTATGCAGTCCTGCCGGAATGGCCTCAGCAAGACACCCAGGAAGCCCAGAATGCTGCCAAAGGGGCGGAGAAAGGGGATCGCTCGCACACCGCTGGGGACGGGGCCACCCCGCAGAAGCACCTGGGCAGCTCCTGTCACACAAGCGTGCGCTCGAGCCCCGGCGGTTGCTCTCTTGGGCATCTGCTCGAGGGAAACGGAACCTCACACCCACACAAACACCTGCGCACACGTCAGCGAGTGGTAACCCCGATGTGGTCCGGCCACACATGGAACGTTACTCTGCCATCAGTAGGAGCGAAGCGCTGACGGCTGCAGCGGGAAAGAGGGTGGGCACAGAGGGCTCTGCCGTGCGGTCGCACGCGTGGGAAGGCCCAGGGCAGGAGCAGAGAGAGAGAGAAAGCAGATGCGTGGTTGCCGGGGAAGGGGTGGGGGCCATAGCTGAAGGATGCGGGGATTCCTTTCAAGCTGATGAAGATGTTCTCAAATTGACTTTGGTGATGGTGGCACAACTCTGTGAAGATGCTAAAAAAACTAGTGTCTTGTCCACTTTACATGGGTGAATTGTGTGGTGAGTTACACTTAATAACCCTGTCACCAAAGCAGGGAGGGGGGGAGAGGAGAGAAAAGGAAGAGAAAGAAGGAAACTTATCCACAAATGTTCATCGCAGCTTTATTGATCATAACCCAGAACTGGCAGTAACCCAAATGTCCTTCAGTGGCGGGTGGCACCGAGGCCCGTCCGGACTGTGGACCAGTCCTAAGCGAGAAAAAGGAATGAAGCATCAACGCGTGCAATGGCCCGAATGACCAGAGAATTATGGTGAGGGAAAAGCTAACTCTTTCAAGTTCACATACTGCATGATTCCATTTCTATAACGTTCTTTTTGTTAAAAAATTTAGTTGTAGTTGGTATACAAATATATTAGTTTCAGGTGTACAATAGTGATATGGCAGTTGTGTCCCTTACAATGTGATCGCCCCACTAACTCTAGTAATCACCCGTCACTGTGCAAACCTGTCACGATGTTATTGATGATTATTCTTCCTCACATTTTCATCAATACCCTCCATGCTCTCCCCTCTAGCAGCCATCCCTTTGGTCTCTGTTTCTGTAAGTCTGCTTGTTTTGTTTTGTTTTTAGATTCCACACATAAGTGAAACCATAGATAATATTCTTAAAGTGCCAGAATTCTGGAGATGGAGAGCAGAGGAGTGGTTCCCCCAGATTAGGGAGGCAAGTTGGGGGAGAGGTAGGTGCGACTACAAAAGGGCAGCGTGCGGGATCCTTGTGACAAAATCGTCTGTTCTCTGAGCTGTTAAATAGTCACTCAAGTCTACGTGTGATCACCTGGCATAAAATCAAGTATACGCACACCCGCCAGTGCTGTAGTTCTGTAAGGTGTCACCATTGGGGGAGGCTGGATTATTTATTACAGCTGCGTGTGAGTCTATAATTATCTTAAAATAGAACATCAAAAAAAAAAAAATACCCTAATTCATAAAGGATTAGAAAAAGGTAGTCTGCGATAGTGAGTTGCCCATCACTGGGGGCAAGCAAGTACAAGTTTAATCTAGTTCTGTTAAGGATGCCATAAAAGGGATTTCTGATGGAGTAAGAGGCCCAGCTCACTCCCTTTGAGACACTTCTGTCCTGAAGTATGTCGGCAGGAGAGTGTACGGGGATCAAAGAAAGAGTCCTGGGCCTCGGGATCCACCCCAGTCAGTCTGAGCCTTTGGTCAGAAGGAAATTGAACACTCAGCAGCCACCCAGTTAATAACCAGGTTGGGGGGAGGGATAGAGAAATTATTTCAACTTCTACGTGCTGTGTAAAGAGGCTGTACACTTTATTACTTAAATCTAGGCTAATTGAGCACAAGGAAATGAACAGCCTAGCCCAGTAAGTATATTTTATCTCCTAGGATCTATTCTTATTTAGTAGGTTTGTGTGTGACCCTGGTGCTGCAGAGAAGGTAGAACTTGCTAAGCTTCAGTTGTTGGCAGGGTGAGGAAACCCTGCTGAAGCGTTCCTACTCTTTCCAGAGAGAAAAACCAGCATGTCACTTGCTTGTCATCCATCTTTGTCCCTCCAGCCACCAGGGTTGCAGGCTGGGCTCTAAGCCGTGTTTCTCACGTGCCTGTCCCCATTGATGATCCCTGGGAACACTGCCCCAAGGGTTCGGTGGGGACAGGCGCTGGGTTTCTTCCTTTGAGAGGCCCACTCTGCAGAAATCTCTCCGGACCTGTGGCATCTCCCTTGTTTTCTTTTTTAATTACCCTGCTCTCCGCCTGCCAGTGCGTCCACCGGGGTGGTCGGTGCTGTCAGAGTTGCTACTGCTGACCCAGGACCCAGCAGCCCTGGCTCAGATGAGATGCTGAGGCTCCCCAAGTTCCCCTTCTCCATACTGTCCTTGGCCTTCCGTCGTCAGGAGCTGGCTGTCAGCTTGGAAAGGTGCCAGTGTGATCCTCCAAGTGAGAAGAATTCTGAATTGTGGCCCAGCCCTGCCCTGCACCCACTGTGTGATTGTGGACAGTGGCATGACTTCCCAGAGCCTCTCTGTTTGTTAAATGAGTGAAGGACCGAGCCAGGCCAGGCCAGGCCAGGCCAGCCAAGGTGGGCAGCTTCTGCCCTGCAAGCCAGCACCAGCCCGTGTTGGTCACGGCAGGCAGAAGTCAGGTGTCGGAGGGCCGTGAGGCCATCTGGGCTCCCAGCGAACAGGCCAGATAACTAATGAGGGGCCCCATTGCAGACCAGGTGCGTTAGGTACGCTGCTGCGTGTTGGCCGGAGGGTGTGTTCGTCAGGTCGTGCTCAGGTTTCCTGTTTCCAGCCAACTGGTAGAGCGTTCCCAACCTGGGCCCGTGTGGATGCGCCTCAGTTTTCCTCTTTAAAAAATGCTAGCAAACTCAGAGAGCTGGGAAGAGTTGGGTTGTGGCTTTCTTCCTTTCTTGGCAATTCAATAGATTTAGTCTAATGCTGCAGCTCTTTTCTTTCCCTCCACAACCAGGCGGGTTCCAGACCAGGTGACAAAGGCCCAGAGAGTGGGATGGGACACCCTGAGAAGGGTGTGCAGGTCCTTGGGGGATAGGGTGGCATTGTGCGCCTTGATTCTTTGCCGTTGGACCGATACCGTCTCCACAGCCCGTTCTAACCTTGCTTTCACACCTCCTCTCTCTCCATTCGCCTCCTTTTCAGCTACAAGGTCTCCGAGCTTTGTCTGCGCTTGCCGGGAGGGTGGCAGTCGGCTCATTGTGGTGGCTGATAATTGTGCTCTGTGTCTCCGGCTGGGTGCTGAAAGGCAGCTGGGAGCCGCAGGGTGTCCTGGGAGGCTTCTGGGTAGGAGCAGCTTCCGTCTTCTCCCATGGTGTCCCAGCTTTTCATGGGAAAGGGAGGTCTCAGCATGCTGCTTTTTAGTTAAGAACTCGTTGGTTTAGCAAATATTTACTAAGCATCTCTAATGAGGCAGGGACTATGCCAGGTGCTGGGTTACAAAAACAAACGTGAACTCCAGGAGGGGAAGAGACAGTCTTGGCTTAGGGGGAAGTGGATGCAGGGTTCACTGCTTTAAAACCCTTAACGTAGAGGCTGGGTCTTCTGTGTCGTGGGTCTGGTTACAACTTCCCCAGGACCCAGTGTCCATTCCTATAAAAGGGCATGAGCAACAGCTGTGCCTGGTTTGCTCTAAGGACAAGGTCAGTGATCCTGGTAGAGGACTTGGCCGCTCTGCCGGCCCAGGGGTAGCTGTTCCAGCCAGCGTGGCTCCTGCCTGCAGCTCCTGCACCGCACTGTGCCGGCGCTGGGAGCCCAGGGCCAGGTCGTTACTCCCAGCCCTGCCCCTGATCGGCCGTGTCTCCTGGGAAAGTGACCTTATCTCCCTGCTCGTCCTTGAGGACACAGGGAGCTCAAGTGCACGGTCATCTCCAGAAGGGTCTTCTGCCCTTAAAGAACATTTCATAAAGTCAGGGGATGTGACCCATGTTTCTCAAACTCAAGTCATGTACGAAGGGCTCTTTTAAAGAAAAAAAAAAAAAAAGTCTCCTGGCCCTTCCTCCCACAGTGATAACACATTTTATTAGTACGCTGCTTAAGTATGTACAAATGTAAAATTCAGAATAAACTGACAACGTAGGCTCATGGTCCTCTTAGGACTATAAAACCAGAACCCATTTTCAAATTAAATACAAACAAAATTTAAAATCAATAAAATTCACATTAAGAACGTTAGTTTAGCGTGATGGATGGTGTTGTTTTGCGGAAACCAAGTTCAGAACGTGGCTTTTAATATTAGAAGGCAGTCTCCTCGGGTCCAGATCTATAACCTGCCTCGGTCCCCATGTGTCAGCGGTGCCGGCGCAGGGGCGCCCGTTTGCCTGAGCGAGTCCACGCAGGTGGGAACACGGGCCAAAGGCTCATTGCCAGATCGGTGCGCTCAGACGCCCGACTCCTCGGAGCCTCAGCCGGGCGCTGGTGATACGGCCTCCGCATATGGCCTCCACGGTGGCCCTGTCCCGCCACCTCACTCCCTGGGAAATGAGGTAGCTGTAGTGTTGACGGGATCAATGTATGGATAACCGAGTACTCTCCGAGTTGAGAACAGGAAAAGGGTTTCATCGATTAGCTGATCTCTTGACGCAGGCTGGCGTGTGGCAAGGTGGGTTCCCCAGACGCCTCACCCGCTCCCACGCGCGGGAGAGGGGCTGGCCACTCCCTGCAGGCACTGCGAGACCTCAGGTGGTCTGCGTGCACACAGAATGTTTACAAATTGTCCTGCAAAAACGTGACCTTCCCCCAGCCCTGCTCCCACCCTCCCATGCACGCGTGTGTCTATAGCAGATAGTCAGTAGGCCTCATTTTGGAAAAATCGTTCTGTGAAACAAGCTCTTACCATAGTACACGTTTCTTCTGGTCCAAGATACTTGCTGGGCCTTGTCAACCTGTAAATCTTTTCCCCTGCCAAGCCCTCTTGTGACTGAACACCACCGGTTTTTACCCACTTTTCAGGGCGGGAGTCACTCATGTTGCTGCTTGGCCACCAAGGTTAAATGAAGCTCCTGAAGGCCTTTAGCCAGTCTGCGTTTGCCGGGGAAGGAGGTGGGCATAGGCCCCATGGGGGTGTTTTTACGAGTCGGCAGAAAGAGGCTGCCCGGTGAAGGGGCTGTCCCCGCGGGAGGCCTTGTGCCGAATCTGCAGCCACGGCTGGCCTAACCCAGAGCGTCAGCGTTGCAGTCTGTGGGAGCCCCACCCGCCACAGCCGCGCAGCGTTTGGCCTGTAGCGCGACTGCGGCGGCCCCGGGGCCCACCGGGTGGGTGCTGAATGTTGGCTCCCCCATACCAGCTGTCAGGCCATGCAGAACCTGACTCGGCAGTGCGGGCCGCAGCACGCGCACGCCTGGGTGTTTGGGGGCGTTCAATGGGTTGTTGGCGGTAAAGCATTCTCTTCTCCAACTGCACACCGAGGAACCTTGGGGCCCCTCGGGACCCCGCAGGGGCACTGTGGGTCTTCTAGGTTTTCCAGAGAGACACAGCAGTGTCCACCAGAGACGGTGCCAACCCCTGTTAATTCTTTAGACTTATTAACAGCTCAGAAAGGTAAATTAGGACTGAATTGTTCAGTATTTCTGGCCTGAGGACCCCAGGGAAAAAGCCACCGACCCCAAGGGCACCGTGATCCAGGGAAATTCAGTAGCCTGTAGACAAGTGCTTTTTCGCTGAAACGGAACCAGAAAGGCTCTGCTGACCTCAAGATCCCATTCTCCCCAGCAACTGAATGGAGGGATGGGGCTTCCTGGCACACCCACATCTGGGCTAATGGCGAGCTGTTGATAACCAGGGATGGCCAATTTCCAAGGAAGTAGATTAGAATAAAATATACTCAACACTGGAACTTGATGGAGTGTAATTGAATCTTTGGTGACCCAGAAGGCGATTCAGGGCCTGCAGGCCCCAGGTCATCATTCTGAGGACCCGTTACCGCTGCACACTGGGCGGAAGCCGCGGCTCGGGGGCTCCCTGGCTGCTGGCCTGAGCAGCCCTCGTTGCGCACGGCTTCCTCTGGCCAGAGAGCAGGCTTGCAGGAGGGGACAGTCCTTGTCCAGTGCGAGAAACTGCAGGGACAGCTGTGAGCGTGTCGCTATCCCGCTGTGGCTTTACCGTCACGGTGCCAGGAGTGTCCTGGGGCCTCTCAGAAGCGCATTGAGACACAGCTTGGGCTCCGCCGTCAGACAGCCTGACCCTCGTGGCCCAGCCAGGGGGTCCCTCGCTCCCTTTGGAGGAAAACGGGGCTCTGTGAGCTGACGTCAAGGTTCCAGCAACCCGCCCAGGAGTCTTCCTCTGCTATTAGCAAGTCAGACTTATACTCTTTTTAAAAGTCTTTCCTCGGAGGAGACTAGTAACCCCTTTTGGAGAGTGTGGGAAGTTCAGGAAACCCAGAGCCACCCACCCCTGTCCCGCACGGAGGCAGCAGCCTGTCACGTGCTTGTCCCAGGTCCTCCTCCATGCGCCGTGTGAGGCAGGAGAGGAAGAGAGGTGTCAGGAGAGGCCAGGGTCCCAGCCGCTGGCGGCGCTCCCCTGGGACAGGCCCGGCGCCTGCCTTGAGTCTAGATGAAGATCCTTGAGCAGCTTGTTCACAAAAGCCCTTTTCTTACCCCAGCCTCAGTCATCACCTCTGCATCTCTTGAAATAGAAGAGCTCGATCCGGAACGGTTCTTAAAAAAATACCTAGTGGATTCTAAGGGCTTCTGAACCTCTCGGGTGACTATGGAGTTTTTATTTTTACCGGTGGTCTGTAGCCTCCGTAAATGAACGTCACAGCCCCGCCCCTGCCGCCTAGACGCCCGAGGCCCTGCCTGAACTAGCGGGCAGCTCAGCGCCCGCCCTCCCTCCCGGGAGCCCCGGCAAGCGCAGCGCAGCCTGTGTTCCCTGGGGCTTGTTTGTGCTTTTTGAAACAAGTTGTGGGAATGTTGACTTCCCCTTGGGAGAAACAGCCCAAGTTTCAGGAAAAGAGTTGGCTTGATGAATAAAAACAGAAAAGCAGCCCAGGAGCCCCACTGTGGACCGTGGGAGGGGGCTGGGGACCCCTGCTGTGTCTCCTGGGATGGAGCCACGGTTCTTTCTGTTCCTGGGATGCGGCTGCCGTGGCCTGGTGGGCAGAAAACCGCCCCAGGCCTCCCCGCAGAGATGCCATCGGTGCTTTCAAGTGCGGCCAGGTGTGCAGCATCCCCTCCGGGAAGGGTTCCAGGTCTGCTCTGAAGTCCTGCGGTGCCCCGGGTGTGCAGCGGGGACAGTCTTCCACGTCTAGCTGGTTTGCTTGGGGTTTTTAACGCATCTCCTTCGTGGCCAGAGCTGGTCTCGTCTCTGGCACCTGCAGGCACTCCCTGCCACGCTCGGAGGCCGGTGTGGGGAGAGGGCGGCGCGGCCCACTCACGAAGCGTCCCTCATTTGTGTCTCATTTTCGAGTTATTACCGAGCCGCTGGTTGGGAGAGTATTTTGACAGCAGCTGTCAGCAAGGTGCAAGCGGCTGCCAGCGCCCCGATCGGCTGAAGACACCGACGCAGCGTGCAGACGCGTGCCCAGCCCACCGCCCCCACCACCGCGGGCCCGGGAGAGCGGCAGGGGGTGCGGCCGCCACAGGCTGGCAGCCTCCGCACGTGAGCGCTTTCCGGGCTCCCGCCAGAGAGCCTAGCAGCATCGCTTATTCAGTTCGTTCATTTTATTTGAAGTTTTGAGCAGTTGGGGGGGGTGTTGCAGTAGGGGGAAAGGATCCATCCAAACAACCGTTTAGTCTTGTCCGAGTTCATTTACTGAATCAGTGAGGTTACCTCAGCCGGGCCCCCGGACAGAGGGGCTCTGACCCAAGGGGCTCTGACCCGAGGGGCTCTGTGCTTCCCTCCGCAGGGGTGCGTATGTTTCCCTTCCCCTGGGGGGCCTGTCCTCTCCATAGTGTAAGTCACCCCACGTGTCTTCCCAAGTGCGCGCATCAAGGCAGGCGAGCAAATAATACTTTGTATTCACTGCCTGTTACCTAAACAGTTTAAAACTCAGTCGTTTCTGTCATTGTTTTTTTAAGCGTGGAAAAAAAAAAATGTCAGGGACTCTAGAAAGCAGATGTTTTGTGATCAGGGAGCGAGCACACTTCTGCCTTAAATTGAGGGCCCGGGGGCATGGTCTGATGCGTTTCCACCGCCAGCGAATGTGATCTTTGAGTCCACACGCAAGAGACCGTGTGTCATTCCTACCCCAGAAATTCCCACGTCCGCTCGGGCCCACAGAGGGGCGTCTCACTTGGAGTCTCAGCTGCTGCCATCAGACTGGGACTGAGATCAACTGGGGTGTCAGAGGTGTGCACCTGCCGCATTCCTGCTGATTTCCCCTTCCTGTTGGTACCAGAACAGAAAGCTGAAAAAAGCTGCGTCCGTACAGTATTCACCTTGCGTCCATTGAGACATCTGGCGGTGTCTGAAGCCGTTGAGGGTTGTCACAACGTGGAGGGCCCTGCTGGCATCTAGTGAGCACGGGCTGGGATGCTGCTAAATGGCCTCCAATACGCAGGACAGCCCCCAAAACGAAGAAGCTCCTACCCAAGACGTCAGTTGTGCTGGGAAACCCTGGACTCTGTCACCAGGGAAAAGGGACCTCGTTTCCAGAGGAAGCCGTGCGGGACTTGTGAGTGTCCCAGTGTTCTACAGCGGGGTGCTGTTGGCTTGGGGGCTGCCCATGGCCTGTGCAGTATTTCCCACGTGTGGCTGCCACTCAGAAAATGCCAGCAGCACTTCCCATCACTGTGACAACCCACAGCAGCCCCTCAGAGTCCCGGAGGCCCTCAGTTTGTTTTTAGTGGTGCCCACATGCTCAGTGCCAGGCTAAGTTGTCACCCGTTCCTTTTCGTATTTAGCCGTCACGGAAGCCCCAGGGGGATGATGTTTTCACCCCCATTTCAGAGGCAAGGAAGGGAAATGAAACTTGGAGAGGTGTCACCCTGGCCTGCAGCCGGGAAGCAGGGAAGCTGGGGGTGAGGCCTGGGCCTGCAGAGGCCCAGCCGTGACCACCTGCTCATCCCTGATCCTCCCAGGGCCTCAGTTCCCGCATGTGGCCAGCGGGATGAAATGGTGCCCATCCTCCCGCCTCGTCTGTTCCTGCAGACCTTGAGAGAATGCACTTAAAGAGGCTTGGGGAGAAAGAGTGCAAATGTAAGGACATTGCATTAATTATTGCACCAGCCAAGTGCAAATAGTGAAAAGCTCCATGTGACCCGGCGCCACCAGCTGCGTCAGTGGTCACTGGAGTTCAGACTTGGGTGATCCGGTTCAAAGGCAGAGTGGGTTTGGCCTAAAGTGCAAAGGGGGTGTTGAAATGCAGTACCAAGGCCCCCTCCAGTGGAGCGATGTTGCTTCTTGCAGTGGTGGCATGAAACAGGCGGGGAGGGAACGGCCTTCCCAAGGGAATGTTTTTAAAGCCTTGAGTTTGACAAGGCCCCCGACTCACAATCTTACTGGAGCAGCATTCTGTGCCCACCTCTGTGTCCCCAGCTTGATGCTGGGTGATGGGGCAGCAGGAGATGGGTCTAAGCCATATTTCCTGGAGAACAGAGGCCACTGGGACTCCACCCACTTGATGGGGGCCTGGAAGGTGAGGGGCGGAAGTTCTGGTCCAAGAGGGTCGGGTGTCAGCAACTCAGGTGACAGCCAGACACACAGTCAGCGACGGGCAGCCCGTCCATCCAGCAGTGATTGGTCCTGAAGGGGCAGTCCATCCCCAGCTGCTTAGGAGTTGTGGGGTGAGGAGGCCATGGTTCTTGTAGATGGCAGGGGCCCCTCCAGCCTGTAGAAGAAACCCCCTCTCAGGCCAGGGAGGCGCCTGTCATGGGGCCGGAACCGTGGCTCCATTTCTTGTCCATACCAAACTGCAGGGCAGGCGGCATTTGCAGTCCTGTCCTGTCCCGTCCCAGCCTCATCGTCCTCTGGTCAGAGGCTGTGATGAGCAGTTGCTTTAAAGCCCTGGGTGTGAAGGGCGTGTGACTGGTGACGGGAAGACGGCCTGGAGCAGCAAGCCTGCGGTTCCTCTGGCTCACTCGTGCCCTCCGGTTTTTAAAAGTGTTCTTTCTCTTCCCTCTCTTAAGTGGGGGCCTGCCCTGGCTACGGGAACTGAGACTGTTTTTGGAGGTGGGGACATCAAGCCACATGACACTGGGCCCCCTCCACCCTTCCCATGACAGCTCATTCCATTGCTCCACCGGAGCCCACGCTCTGAGGTTTTGTGGCCGCGGCAGCCGTATTGTGGCAACTGTGCCTATGTCCCTTGCATCACTTTCTTCTGCAGCCACAGCCGGAGAAACCTGGTTGAGAAGAGTCATTTAGGGGCCAGATGGGGGGTGCAGGACAGGGTGTGTCCCAGGGCTCCCTCCCAGCCCGAGCCCGGCGGTCCTGCCTGCGGACCCGAGGAAGCAGATGAGCATTTCGTGTGTGATGCAGGCGCTTTCGGTGTCCCCAGAGCTCGGGTGTGTGCGGACTAAGTAAGTGCAACTGCGGTGGCTTGTTTTCAGAAGTGGGGGAGGCAGAGACCTTTCTTTTCACAGACCTAACCTTCCCCTTTGTTCACTTGTTTCTTGAATTAAGTGCACAGTGGAGCCATGGGGGTATGTTGGTGACCAGGACCAGTGAGGTCCCTGTGCTGGTGGGGCTGACGTGCACATGTGGGGAAATGGACAGTAAAGAGGGAACGTCAGAGGGTGACACCCGCCGTATTTGCTTGTCCTGAGGTGATGGGGCCCATGGGACCTGGGCGCATAGGGCAGGAAGGCTTCCCTGAGGAGGTGCCTTTGACCTGAGACTTGAATGGTGAGGAAGATCTAACCTTGAAGAGACCAAGGCAGGCAGGGTGTCAGGCACCCCAGCCCTGAATCACGTGGCTGTGACCCTGAGTCCAACCAGGCTGGGAGGGAGGAGGGCATGTGAGCGGTCACAAGGCTGCCATCACGGCCTTCGCCCCGCTCCGGTGTAACTGGGGGTGGAGGGAATGGGGTGCATGGTCTGACCCCTGTGCTCCTCCCCACGGCAGCCCCTGCAGCCAGTTTCTTGTTTAACTACAGGAAGCTTATTTTCTGTGGTATCTAGTATCCCCCGCGTCACACCACATCCCCTTGGTTCTCTGTCCCTGGAGGACTCTAACACAGAGCTGGAGGGAACACCTGCTGCTTTGGCCACGTAGTCTGACGCGGACACGCGGTCCTGCTGCAGATGACGGAAGCCAGCGGGTCCAGTAAGACGCGTTGAGCCAAACACGTGGAAGACCAGGTTTGGCCCAGGGCCATTTCAAGTGGGAATCACCATCCAGTGCTAAAGGGCTGGACTAGTCAGGACAGGCTTGATGTGCTGCGGTAACAACTTCGCCCCAGGCCTGACTGGTTGAAGACCATCCCAGCTCTGCGTACATCCAGGGACTCTGCCCACTTTCTCTCTGTGTCTGTCTGTCAGGGCACCAAGTGTAGTCTCAGGCTCCCTCTGACCAGAGGTTCTGATTCTAGGTGAGTGCGTCCCTCTGTTGTCTGTCGTGTCACAGGCCACAGGGCCCGCTCAGCGTTAGCACCATGAATTGCTGTCCTCGGTCCCTCAGTGCTGGCATGTTCCCGTCCCTTTTACGCACCCCTGAGGGTTCCTGCCACCAGCTCAGCACGTCTCTGAGGTAAATGCCATCGGGACACCGCACAGCCTTGGTTGGTGCTGAGGTGTGACCTTGCGCTTCCCCAGACAGGGCAGGAGCAGGGGCCGAGTGACCACCCTCAAGCCTTCGCAGGGGGCCCAGCTGTGACCTGGCAGCAGGTGGCATGGGGGCTGTGGGCCAGTGTCCAGCTGCCACTCACTTTTGCTCAGAGGCTCACCTCGCCTTCTACTCAAGGAGAGTCTAGGGGCAATGGTCTGACCCACTGTCGAGTTCCTGGGTCTGGCGGTTAAGTGGGGGCCCAGGAGTTCACCTCTTAGAGGCCCTTCTCGGAGTGGCAGGGGATGTGGGCAAAGCAGGGCGCATCGAGTGCGCACAGGTCTGACCACAGCTGCTGCCCATCCGGGCCTTCTCCACGTCCTTTCGTGTTTTCTGAAGTCCGGGTGCAGGGCTTGGGTGCCGTGGGGAGAAAAGTAACAAGCCAGATGTGTGGCAGGTTAATCCTTTAACCAGATATAAGTGAATGAGAAGGAGGCTGGCTCTTCTTTTCTTTTTAATTTTTTCCTTCCCTCAAACATTTCCTGTACTGAGGATAATAGCACCAAAGGGTGTTAAATCGGTTCTGAATGTCCACCTCTGGCTGGCCACATTCTCGTAACGATTTCATTAGCCTGAATTATCCACTTTGTTTCTTGTAATGGGATTAGCTGTACTTGGAGCAGCTGAAGACCAGAGTGGGAGAGTGAGGGAGCGTGTCCATTGGGTATGTCATTCACGGGCTCTGGCCGAGGCGTGGAGCTGACCGGGTGTCCCCGTGCCACCCCCCCACCCCCGCCAGACACTGTGTCTCCTGAAAGGCAGAGGGAACGAGCTGTCCCGGTGGGCTTGCCAGGGGCAGAGGAGGATGGCAGTTCCTGGTGTGGCTCCTGGCTGCCTTCCTCCAACTACCTTGTAAAACGGGCAGGACGTGAGGGCAGGGGGAACTGTGCTCCCGTCAGAGTCACTCACAAACACACCGGCCCTGGGGGCCACCAGAAGGGCCTGCCAGCCCTGCCCCTTCCCAGCTGCCGTGAAGCATCATAAGGGCCTGGGGGCGTCACTTCTTGCACCAATATGGTCGTCAGTGAAGGTGGCATCATTGACACCTTCGTTCTGATAGATGCCAGGAACCAGGGGGCCAGCAGGCTTGTGTGCCTGGGGGACTTGTTTCCACTTTACAGATGACAAAACCAAGCCTCAGGGAGGTGACATGGGGCACCTAGGTTCTTTCAGTGATGCGGAGATTGGTCCTCGCTGTCGAACAAGACTTTCTGTCACAGGTCCCTGCTGCGCAGTCCCCGAGAATGAGAGGTTTCCCTGGAGTGTTAGAGGCAGCGGCCTTTCTCCTGTCTGTGTGCTCAGAGCTCCAGGATGACAGCCCGGGACCGTGTTGCTGCTGGTCCAGGGAGCGCGGAGCTGAAGGGTTCTGCTCCTGGCCCCGGCGCTGTCGGCTCCATCCATCATCCCTCCGCCCCAAGGCCTTTGACTTGGGGCAGCATCCTGTCCCTCCTGATCTCCGTTAGGCCTGCTCTGCACGTGTCCGTCAAACATGCACACATTCACACATCAGCTCAGACGGGAGCTTTCACCTCCCCTGGAGCCTCCTGGGAGAGTGCGCGGGTCCTGCCCGGCACGCTGGCCCGGCCCCGATCCAGAGAGACCGTTACCTGCTCGTCCCCGGCTCCCTCATCAAGAAAACGAGGGTCACGCTCGCCTGGAAAGGGCCCCGTGAAAGGCTATTGAGAACAGCTAAACGCTGTCCTCCGCACTTCTTTTCTCACTTTCTTGGAAACCAGACCATCTTTCAGCCTCAGAGAGGCAAACACAAGAGGGAGCATGCGCTGATGGTGATAAGGTAACGTTCTACAGCCGACTCTCCCTGTAACGAGAGGTGAGTCATTGGAAAAGTTCCATCTAAAAGGCACCCTTTAACAAGACAGTGCGAGGGAACAAAAGAGGAAGAGGCTGGACCCAGAACTCCGCTTCCATTACCCGGCCAGCCGTCGCCCCTGCTCAGCACTAGCGGCGCGGGGTTGAGACGCACTCGCGGGGTGACCCCTGCGGGAGGGAGAGTAGCCCCTGCAGCGCAGATGCAGCCCAACCCAGGTTCAGTGGGAGCAGGAGGAGAGCGGCCACGGTTTCCCTGCGTTCGTATGTGGAGGGTGGGGCAGGGCGGCCGGTCCTGTCGGCGCGCCTCGCGCAGGTGGGAGCTTTGACGGTGGGCCCTGCTCCCAGCACGTCCGCGCTGCAGAGGTCCGCGCTCGTGGGTGGGGCGCGGGGTTGTCTCTGGACGTCCAGCTGGCCTTGCCTCTTAGCCATGTGGACGCTCCCTACAGAAAGGGAGACCGGAGACCGGGCAGTGGGCAAAGCTGCTGCCAGCGGGCCCGCAGCCCCACCCCTGCGTCCTGCGCACCGTCTCCCACGCCGGGCCCCCGGGGGTGGAGGCTGGGTCTCCCCGCAGCCACGCCTCAAGCGCAGGTGGCAAGAATCTAGTGCCAACAGGCTTCCCATGACTTGGCCCTTCTGCTGGGATTCTGGTTGCTTTCACGGACCCGCCTGGAGTGTGACAAGGGCTTCTATTCTGGGAAGAGCACAGCCTGGGCGCCTAACGCTGTGCTGACCCCACTTGGTGTCAGCGTGCGGGATGGAGGGGAAGGCAGGCTCCCAGCCTGCTCCTTGAGCGCCACACCCAGGCACCACGGCAGCTGTAAAACGTCAGCCTCTGCCTCCCCTCCTCTCACTGCCTTCTCAACCCATCCTTCCAACCGAGGAGAGAGGGTAATGCATCTGGTTGGGGGGTGCACAGCACGCCCCGAGGGGAGAAGCCCCTGCACGCAGGTGGGGCCCCACCTGGGCTGCGTCTGCGTCCAGGCCTGTGTGCAAACGGATTTGCATGCCCTGGCTTGTTTACCAGGGCGGGGCGCAATCGGCTGGCCTGGCTCCACACTTCTGTGCCCTTTCCCACTTCCCCCTCGCCCACTCCCACCCACACTCACCTCGAAAGAGATTAGAAACGTGACCGCAAACTCTGTTGTCCGAAGCCCACAGACCCACCACCAGCCCTGTGCTCTCGGTGGGGCGGAGGGTGGGCCGCAGCGTGCGGGAGTAATTGGCGAACCCGAGGTGAATGAAATAATTGGAAAAGTGAGGTGTGAGTTCGTTACTGGAGTGTGAGCGTGGTGGGGGAGGGAAGGAGGGCCATGTTTAAAAGCCTGGTGTGTCCCTTTTATTCACAGCTTCTGATACAGTAATTGCTATTTTGTGGTTTCTATTATCTACACAGTGGGGAGTGCAGTGTCTCCGTCCCCGAGCGGCAGTCTGGGCTCAGAGAGGGGCTGCTGGACCCAGAGATTTTCTTCCCTCTTTGGGCCGTGGTGGCCTTGCCCAGCCTCGCCCGGTGGCGGCCCCTGCTCCCAGGAGAGGGGGCTCCATGCACAACTTCCTTCAGAGCCACTCTCAAAGCTGGCTCCGTGGACTCTGCTGTCAGATAAGAACCTTAATAATGGCTGGTGTTTATGTATCGCTTATCTCAGGGAGCTAAAGGTACTTCATCGATTTTTCTCCCCCAACCCTTTTTTTCCCCATTTTAATTCTCTTTTGCTATTTCTCTGAGATCACCAGTATCCGTCAGCCTTATACTATCGCACACGGGTACATGGGAACTGCAGCGCTCGCTGGCCTGGCTTTGTTCCTGGCCCAGCAGGGAAGCCTCGTCTGGGCTGGATCCCGGGCCATGGGGCCTGGACAGGTCATGGCGCCTCTCTGGCCCTCGGTCTTCTCATCTGTGAAAATGGGTGGTGTCACTGCTGCCCCCCAGTCTCCGCAGCTAGAAGCGATGTGTGTGCCTGTCATAGGCACCTGGTCGCTGGGACCTGGGTAATGGCTGCAGTGGTGGCGTTTTGTTCTGGCCCCTCATTTCAGGGGTTCACGTCATTGGGAAGCTGCTTTTAAGCTCTAGCCCTGATCTTCCAGCGGGTCCGTGGGGCTCAGCTCTGTCTTGCCTTCTTCTCAGACGCAGCGGGCTCACCACTCCGGTCTTCTGGTCTCCTGGAGAATAACGGGATGGGGGAGCAGCATTTCACTCGTCCTGCAGGGATCTGCCTGGAGACCCCAGGTGGCAGCCGCGACCTCCCGCCACCCCACTCAGGGTCCCGGTCCTCTGATCCCTGCCCGTGATCCTTGTGGGTCCAAACCCTCTGCCACGGCTCCCTTTGCCACACTCTCTAACGCCACCCTTCCGGGCCGAGCAAGCCTGGCTCCTTCAGCCTCTCCTCATCAGCGTTTTTCTCCACCTTTTAATTATTTTCCTCGCCTTTCCCCGGACCCTCAGCTGCTTACCATGCACGGAGCATCCCCGGCTTGCAGTGGGCTGCGGAGAGGGAGGAATTAACCTCTCCATCTCTGCTTCTCTCTCCCCTTCGCTCCCCTTTCTTCCTCTCCCCCCGCTCGCTCACTCACTCACACACACACACACTCGCACACACTCGCACACGTGCACTGGCTCACCAAAAATTGCAGAGGGCCGGGAAGACATCTAGGCAGCGGCTACTGAGACTGGCAGTGGACGGGATTGCAGCCTGGTGGGCAGGCAGAGGCCGGGCATCTGCACACAGCTCAGGTGGAAGGAACTGGGGTCAGTCAGCCTCCCTTGTCATGGAGTCTTAGGCAAGTCACCGGACCCTTTAGAGGATCACGCAGGGCATTCCTAGCTACCCCATTCCTGAAAGTGGCCAGGCCCCCCCCACCGTCCCCCCAGATAAATGATGGGGGTGAAACATTGTGCAGCAGAAAGAGACTCACCAGCAGGCACTCCCGAGTTCCCAGTCTGCCCTGCCACGCACTGGCCAGAGCCGCCGCCTCCCGTGCCTCAGTTGCTTTCTCTGTAAAATGGGCGTGGTAAACTGGTAACACACGTGTGCTGTTGGTGCTCAGCCCTCGGCCTGTTTCTGGCAATCTGTCACAGCACGCTGAGTGCAGGCGTCACATACGAGTGGTCATCCCACCTTTAGGGCCCCCACTTGCTTGCGGGTTCCTCTCAGAAATGCGGCCAGGCGGCTGCTCGGAGCCAAGCACAGGTCTCCGGGACAGTGGTTTCTCATGGCCGAGCCGAGTTGCAGCCCCAGTGTGAGCCGTCCCGGGGCACCCGGCCGACCGCAGAGCTGCTGCTCGGGGCCAGAAGGCCTGAGAGAGCCCCGAGCCGGGGCCGCAAGGAAAGCGGGTGGGGAGGCAGCGCGCCCCACGGGGCCCCGGCCTCCCTGGGCCCATCAGCCTTCCCTCACTTGGACAGAATGCTCACAGACTCTGCCCTCAGGGCCGTCAGACACGCTGCCCCTGTGGTCTCTGGAACTCTGAGGAACTCGGAGTGAAGGGAACATTGATCTGAAGGCACCTGCCCTCCCAGCGCAAGCCCAGCCCCGGCTGAGGCCCAGGGGCTTCCATGGAGGAGGAGAGGCAGTGTGTCTGTCGTGGGACGCAGCTGCCTTTAGGTGGCAGAATAAAGCAGGGTTTGCCATCTCGACTCCTCAGCTCTGTCGCATCCCCTCTTGCCTGTCCCCACCTGCCCAGCTTCTGGGCCCCAGCCCGCCCCCTGCACATGGGCCAGGAGGGCTGACTGACAGGGCTCCACTGCCCGTCCCCTGCAGCCCCTCCCCTGCCTGGGAGGCCGGCCTTGTCACCAGCAGCCGGGTTTCTGTCTCCTGCTCAGAGAGGCACCAGGAGGGGGCCGCAGCGCTGCCGGGCAGAGCGCCGCAGAGACGTGCAGCCTCATTTTGAGGACTCATAATGCTGCATTTACACACCGTCCTGACTTCGGAAATTGGGCTGGCAGATGCCTGGTCATGCTGGCAGGGCTGCGGGTTAACGCCTCGGATTTAGCTTATATCATTTCACGAGAGCAAACGGCCTTGACTGTGGGTTTTACCCAATCGGTCTTTGGCCCTGAAGCATCCTAGACCATTGTGTGTCTTATGTGTGTGCCCAGGCACCCGCAAGCATGTGCGTCGATTTTCAAATAAAATAATACCTCTCCTCGGATGCCGGGCGCATTAAATATTTATCAGCAGCAGTTTGCACGTGTATATTTGATAAATGGACATTAGGATGGGGCTGGGGCATTGGAGAGGCTGAAGAGAAGGGACGCCCGATCCTTTTGTCCAGTGGAGCCTCTGGTGTTTATCCAGGAGGAGAGGAGCGGCCCCGGGGGTGGTCCCGGCCGCATTTACCTGTTCGGTCCCTGTCGGGGAGCCAGGCCGTTTGCTTCTCCAGAGCATCGCCTGGCCCAGGCTTAGCAGATACGAAAATGAAAGTGCAGAGGGAGGGGAAGTGGGGCTTAGGGGGAGTCGCTGTGTGTTGTTGGGTGTCTCTCCCTGAAAACACCTCCCAGCCCCAGGCTTGTTCAGTGCAGAGCTCCGCCTTGCAGGGAGGCCTCCTCCGACCTCTGGGTGCGGAGCGCCCGCTGCCACACCGGCAGCCCTTTCCTCCCAGCCTGGCCACGCACACACGAGGCGGGAACCCCTCGGGCCGGGGGAGGGCAAGTGTGCTGGCCCATCAGGGAGGAACCGAACGTTCTCCCTCAACACCTACAGCCTACGCACTCCCCCGGGCCAGGAGAAGCTGCTGGTGCCCTGGAACACGCGCTGGCCAGCTGGGAGCTGGCCTGGGAGGGGGGGTGCACTGGTGTTCGAACCTGTGGCCGCCGGCGCCTCTCTTCACGGGAAGGACCTGCCTCCACCCCCTTTGCAGGCCTCTGTTCTGAAACTCCTGTGTGTTTGTCTTGTGTCCCTAGCACCTTCGGGGAGCTGAAGACCGTCCGCTTGCCAAAGAAGATGACCGGGACAGGCTCGCACAGAGGGTTCGGCTTCGTGGACTTCCTCACCAAGCAGGACGCAAAGGTGAGGTGCCAGCCGCACCCAGCCGGCCTCCCTGCCGGCCTGTCGCAGGGGAAGCAGCAGAGCTCTGTGGATTTTCCTTATTTCTTTTTCTTTGTCCCCCTACCCTTGGAAGAAAAGGCCCTGGGTTTTGTTTGGGGGAAGGGCAGCTTGTGTCCTCCCTCCCTCCCTCCCTCCCTCCCGACGAGCAGGGACCTGGGAGGCAAAGTGGAGAAGTGGGTGAGCTTCCCGGGCCTCCCCAGCTCAGACGGGAGCCCCTAGGCCGTGAGATGCTGTGCAGCGCACAGCCAGGGACAGCTCTTGACATGGAGGCTCCAAGGCATGAGTGGGGACACATCTTTCCCTTCATCTTTCCTCCTGGAGGCTGGGGCTTCTGTGCTGAGCTGGGTGTGGCCAGGCAAGGCTCCCTGGAGGTTTAGGGCACCCGTTGCGTTTTAAGGAGAGCAGCCTCTGGATTTGGGCGCCAGGGAGCACACAGGGCTCCATTCTCGTGGTGGGGACAGACTGCATGCCCACCCAGCCTAGCAGCGGCTGTGACAGGGCTTCCGGCTTCCTCCACGGTCACTGCCCTGGTAAGACCAGGTCAGAAGCCCTGAAGGAAGTGGCACTGACGCTGTCGTCTGTCATTGTGGGCTCCCTCCAGCAGTCAGTGCCCTCAGCGGGCAACTCTCTGGGCCTCGTGTTTTCTTGGGGACACAAGAGAGCCATGCGCAGGTCTCATGAACGGCTGGGAACTTCTCCACCTCCAGGAGAAGCAGCAGGTCTGTGGGGAAGGCACCCATCGGCCTTCAGCAAGTGGGTGTTGTCAAAGCCCTGTGGGTGGAGCCGCAGGTGACATCACAGGGACGCAGCTGTGGCCTCTGTGATCCCTGGGAACACGCGCAGGCAGAGAGGCTCCCCGGGACCTCAGGGAGCCCCGCCAACCACCTTTGTCTCGACATCTTGAGCTCAAGTAGCTGCGTTGTCAACACGGGGCCCCGTTTGTCCAGACATCTGCTCCTCTTTCTTCTCGGCCGGCAGCCTGTGCCCCGCCCCCCTCAGCAGCAACAGGGCCAGGACAGCACCTGCTGTGTGCGCCAGGACTGGCAGCGGCTCAGGGGAAGCCAGGGCACAGCCATCCAGAATCCCAGCTGATAGCTCAGTTTTCCTTGCCCCGCGCCTCAGTTTCCCCATCTGTCAAATCCGAAGGTGGTGCGCAGCAAACCCTGGCACCGGGCCTGGTGCACAGGTGAGCTGTCGCCTCGTTTGCACCGGCCGCGGTGCCTTTGTCCCGTGGACGGAGAGAGGGACAAAGGCCACCTGTGAGTTCGCACTCTCAGGCACTCACATGGGGCACTGCTTTGCCCAAGTTTGAGCCCTGGTACTGCCAGATGCCTGCCAGGTGACCTCGGCCACGTGACCTGTTTCCGGTGCGCCTCCCTTCCGCCCTTAGGAAATGGTAACATTGCCATCAGGTTGTGAGGATCCGATGAGCTGGTATTTTTAGAAGAGCGCTGGCCCCATTGAGTTCTGTCCGCTAGCGCTGAGGACAAGGGTGGTGGCTGTGGTGATGGCAGTGATGACCCAAACAGAAAAAGGGACAAGGGAGGAACATTCCTTCCACGCACGGCCGAGGCTGATGCCCGGGTGGACGTGGCTCTCGGGGCCTAGCAGGTTAGACCCGGCGGAGGCTCCCAGCCTTGACACATCCGGCACCCCATGCCGGGATGCGGGCATCGTTTGCAGAAGGGGGGCTCTCGGTGGACAGGCAGCGCAGGTGCCCGAATGGCCCAGGCTCCGCGCAGAGGCCAGGCTGCAGATGGTATTTCCGCAGCCCAGCACAGCCCCTGGTGATTTATGGGGGCAGCCCCTCCCCCTCCGTCCTTCCCCACCTTGGCTTCTGAGCTTCAGGAGAAAGGCCACCGGGGACGCCGAGGCCTCCGCCCACACCCCCCTAGAAAGGCAGTGACCTGGCCTTGGAGCTATTTCTGGCCCTGCCAGCCCCGCCGAGGCTCTTCCCTGTCACCATGTGCCAGTACCCTTTGTGCCCACCACCCACGCAGCCAGCCTTCCACGAAGTCTGAGCCCCCTGGGAGTGCCTCTCTCCTGCAAAGCTGTCTTTGCTCTTTTTGCCTCCCGGAGAAGCTGCGTTGCTTCTCCTGTTTCCCTGAAGAACTTCATTGTCTTCCGAGTGGAGCATTTAGCGCTCTCCACTGACCTGCAGAGCCGCGCGCACTGCCTTCCGGTGAATAGAATCGTGAATATTGTAAGTATCTAGTTAGCTCGAGGGTGGGTGTGAGTTACAAGAGGGTGAGCGATGCTGCAGGAGACGCTGAGTAAGCCCTCCGAGGATCGTTCTTCTGTGACCTTCATGGAAGGAAAGCGTGGGGCTCCCAGCGGGGCTCCCAGGGCCGGCGGAGGCGCCTCCGTGGCCCTGATCCTCGGGGCCGGCTTCCCCAAGTGGCCTTCCTTTCTTGGAGGCACTGTAGGCAGGAGCCGCCTTTAGAAACCTTCGCGGGGCTCCCGTGGCAGCCCGGCCCGCCCCCCCCATCCCCCAGGGCCTCACGCCCGTTGTGGTGCCGTCATAGTGCCCCCGCGCAGATCAGAGACGAGTCACTCTTTTGGCTTCAGCACCCACTTGAACTTGGAGCTGTGAACCTCCCGTGGGAGCCCCCCACAGTCCTCAGGCGGGGAAAGGGAGCAGGGGGAGAAACGATGGATGATGGGCAGGCTTCGGGAGAGACCGAGGGGTGTAGAAACTTGAGCCTGTAGAGCCGTGGAATCCGGGTGGGGCCTGCACGGAGCCTGGCCCAGGCTGTGGGCCCCCAACACAGGGCTCCTTCCCTGGCTCCTGCCCCGGCCTTCTGCAGCCAGCAAGGGGCAGAGCAGCTCGGCCTGGCCAGTCCCCGGCGCCACCGCCCCTGCCCGGGCCCCGGCTGGGGGTCGTCTGCATGCTCCTTGCCCTCAGGAGCCCGAGTGCCAGCCTGTCCCTGGCTCCCGTGCTGCAGCCGTGTGTCATCTGGAATGCCGGCATCTGGCAAGCTGCTCGGGGCCAGCGCACGGCCTGAAATTGGGAGAGGCTCCAGCACAAGGCTCTGGGAGGGCTGCTGTGGCCGAGCTCAGAGCACCAGGCAACTAGCCAGCGGCTTCTGGGACTGAGCATGCCGGCTTCGTGTGTGACAGGTGCCACTCAGCCTGACCTGCCCCTGCCCTTGGAACCCTGGCGGGAGGTTTGCAAAAGTCCCTGCCCGATTCTTCAAGCATTGGCTAAGTCCTGTCTGTGCCCGCAAGTCCTGTGGACCGACAGGCAGCCCAGTCCTGGCTCTGCGGCGAGGATGCTAACCTGGGGGTTGGACCTGGCTGCCGGCCCTGGGCACAGGCTCCCTGCACTGGCAGGGCCCCCAGCCTAGGACATGTTATCAGGCCTGCTGTCCCAAGCAGTATACGTCACTCCTTCTGAAAGGGCCGGTGTCATCCAAATCTCCAGATGTGATGATCCAGCATTTTTCAAAGAATCTTTTGCCCCGTGGTAGAGAAGTGAGGGGCGGCAGACAGGACGTCAAGGACTCAAATGCATCCTGAAAGCAGTGGTCCTGCAGGTGCTGTGGTAAGCACTTATGTGCTTAGCTGTGCATCGTGTCCAAGACGCCAGTACTTGGTCCCCTGGGCCCTGAAGATGTTTCTGGAAGGGCAGCCTCTTGACCTCCATAAACTGTCAACTCTAAAAGCATGAATTGCAAATGTGAGATTTAATCCTCCAGGGAGTCTAGGAGATAGGAGGTAGGGAACCACGTGACAGATGGGAAACCGGGTTCAATGGGGTAAAGTCACTTGTCGTGGGTTTCGGTGCTGGACAGAGCTGGGAGACTCATCTGCCTCCAAAGCCCACGCATTCAGCACCTCCTCCCTGCCCCCATCTGTGTCTCGGTACACCGGCTTCTCTGCCCCGACCCCAGCAGCACCCCGAAGAACAGGACTCGCCACTTAGCAACATCCTGGAAGAAGACGAAGAGGTTATTCTGAGGACGTGCCTTGGGAACAGGCCCAGGGTGAGAGCAGCGTTGCACCGGGCAGCTGCCCCGGGGCCCCAGGTGGCTGTGCCCGGCCCCACGGCCGAGAGGCCACCATGAGCCACTGGGATCCATTTAGAAGCATCCACCTCCTCTTTCTCCACCCGGACCAGCTGGTCGTGGAGGAAGGAGGGAAGAGTGACCTGGAAGGGAAGGGACGCAAAGAACAGACTTGCAGCCGGACACCAGAATGTTCACTCTTTCCCATGCGTGCATCTTTAATTCCTCCTTCCCCGGCCCGCCACCACTTTGTACTTTTGCAGTTGCAGCTGTTTTTATTTGCCGCCACTGCTGTTGCTTTAAAAGGTCTATTTTCACATGGAATGTTATCCAATTAGCAGAGCAATGTGTTGGCTTAAACAAACACTTGGGGGGAGCAGCACTAGGGGGACAGGATGGCGGTCGGGTTGGCAGGCAGAGCTGTTCTCGCCGCGGTAAACAGCCCCAGCTTTAATTGTCGGGTCGCACCAGTGACTGTCGCCTTCTCGTTTCTATCTTCGCACGCTGTTGTGGGAGGGGCGGAGGAAGCGGTACGGTCACAGGGCCAGGCCCACCCAGGTGGTGGGGACACTGGGCATTTTGGAGGGGCTCCCGTGAGGCCTCCCGGTGCCCACGGCCTTCACCTTGCAGACTCCACTAAGATAAGGCATGGGGGAGGGAGAGGTGAGGAGCGTGCCAGGCGCCGTCCGATCGCCCGCGGTGAGCATGGGGCAGACACGCTTGCTTGGGTGCAAGGAGGACAGCGCGAGCGGACCCTGTCAGGGCCAGTGGGGCTACAGCAGGGTCTGACAGGGTCGTCTGTCTGCCCAGGGGGCTGAGGAGCCTGCGTGTGGAATAGGCAGAGCTGAGCAGTGGTTAGTGGCATGGCCTGGGGTGTCAGAGCGGCCTCTGTGCAGCTGCGTGACCGTGGACAAACCGCAGGTCACTGATCCGCACACGGGAAATGGTGACACCATCCCCCAAGCAGGTGTAGGGATAACACGAAGCCTGTGTGTGAAGGGCTCACGCAGGCTGTGGCTCCAGCCCCAGAGAAGCGGAGGCGGCGGGTACTCTGGGCCCCGTGGGCCAGAGGGGCCATGGTTGAAGCCCAGGTGTCAGCTCTCCTTTGTCTTCCAAGATATTAACTGGAAGCAAATTGAGGACCCAGGTTTTGTCCCCACCCTTTGATGGGGTGCATGCACCCCCGCCCGTGCTTTGCCTCATTCCTGCCATCAGCCCAGGGGCAAAAAGAAAAGGTGATGAGTCCTAAGCCTTGAGGCGGAGCTCGGGCTCAGCCACACATCTGTGGCCTGGGAGCCCGGGTGGCAACAAGCCATTGCCTAAGACGAGAAGGTGAACATCCTTCATTCCAAGTATTGGCAGCGCCAAGACGGAGCTGACTGCCACCAGGTGCCCGAAGGCCTGCCCAGTCCCCCAGGCCCCCACTCCCTGTGCTGTCAGAGTGGCAGGAGGCAGGGCTGAGAGGAGCCCCTGAGAGGGGCTGGGGCTCACATGTCCTTTCACATGGATGGGACAGTACAGGGGCCGCCTGCTTTGTGCCCCACTGTGGAGGCCACAGCCGTCACCAGGCCACGCAGCCTCGTGGCCGTGTCACTTCTAATCCTTGCCTGCCTAAGACTGGCCCTCCTTTCCTGGTGGCATTTATTTCCCAGAGGTCGCAAGTGCTGTGCCCCGTTTTGGTCTTTGGCTCATGGTAGGTCCTCCAGGGATGATGAGTTGAATTGGATGGACAGAAGAGACAGCTATTTATCAGAAAGATTTTAGGTGTGACAGCCTGGAACCAGGACCCTAGGCGTTTGCCTTATGAACTTGTCGTCAGCTCCCCGGTATCATAACTTGGAGCAGAGCAGGGTGCCGAGTGGAGGCCCATGGGCAGAGTCACGCAGGTTTGTACACAGAGCCCCACTTATTCCAGGACCAGCTTCTTCCCAGCTCCTCGCCTGCAGCTGCAGGGTTTGTAAGAGCCTGCGTACAGGACTCCAGGAGTGTGGGGACAGGGATGAAAAGGAACTGCCCCTTAGAGCACAGGACCTCACCCATGGAGAGGTGACCCCCAGCCTTGGCAGAAGGGGAGGGTCTCGCCCACGCTGGCAGTGAAGGAGCCCCCAACAGCCCAGCCAGCCCGGTGCTCCAGTTCCCTGTGCTCCTGGCACACGGTCATTCTTGGCCAGCTTAGGTCGTGCTTACTCCAGGCAGTGGGGACACAGATGGCTTGGGACCCGTTGGCAGTGTCTGTGTTGGGGCAGATTTGACGTCTGCTGACAGGCAGCCCTGCCACTCTGCAGGACATGGAGCAGGAGGGGCCGAGAGGGCGCCCTGGCCTTTGAAAGGCAGGAGGCCGGTCCTCAGCTCTGCCTAAGCCAGGGCCCTGGGGTTGGGCGTGCTGCTGTCACATGGGCCTCGGCTGCCTGGAGGACGGGGTCAGTCCCCAGGAGAGCTGCGGAAAGGTCAGGCCTCACGCCAGGCTAGCAGCTGCCCGGGGCTGTCCCTGTTCTGGAAAGATGGCTGCCAGCCTGGTCACAGTCATGCCCGCGGCCGTCACGCCCTCCGCCTTCGCAGGTTTCCTTCCCGGGGAACTCAGGGCAGCAGCTGAGGCGCCTGGAGTTGGTGGCCCAGGTCAGAGGAGGCTGGAGAGGTGTGATTCCAGGACAGCCACGCCAGAGAACCAGATGAGGGGCAGCCCTGGACTCCGGCTGGCAGCTCGGCTCACCCTTGTCATCCTCGGGTCCTCCGACCAGGGCCAGGGCACGAGACCTGTCCAGAGTGAGTCCATCTGCCCCAGGTCGAGGCAGAGGCTTCGGGCAGCCATCTGGCCAGGAACAGAGCCCACCCCCAGATGGTTCCAATGAAAAGATTCACAGAGGGGTCATCAGGCTTGGGCTCACCAGGGACGAGGAGGCCACTGGGGACCAGTGACATCGGGAGCTGTCACCACCGCTGAAGTGATGCTCAGAGGGAAAGGGGGGCCATGGGCTGGGGCCAGGGGGCTGGAAGAAGGGAGCAGGGGACGAGTACCCACTGCTCTCCTGCCCTTCAGTCCCCCTGGTGCCCCCACTTTGCCTACCCTGGGTAGAAACTAGGGCCAAGGGGCCTGGAGTGACTATCCTGTGGTCACTGGGGTCAGCTCCATAAGCAGAAGGAATGGGGCTGCGGGGGAGGTGGGAACAACCAGGCCATCGGGTGGTGACAAGAAGTGGCCCCAGAGGTCAGGGTGGGCTCCTCTTTGCCGGGTGATGCGCCCCTAGAGCGCCCTTTGGGTCTTAGGCTTCTGCTATGACCCCACTGAGGATTTGGCGGTCTGTCATGTCCTGGTGGCACAGGCGCACGTTTCCATCCCGTGAGGCCCCAAGGTCACGGGTGTTGGTCTCTCCTCCTCCATGTATCAGACCCACGGCTGATACGTGTCAGGTCTTGTCCTGAGACCAGTGTCGCACTCACGGACAGTCCAGGGTGAGATTGCTCCCCTCCCTGCCGTCTCCCTGGTCTGACTCGCAGGGTGTAACCTCAGCCAGCCCTCCAGTGGCGACCAGGACCAGCGGAACGGTCCGTCCAGGCCAGGAGTCCCGCAGTGAAGGGGACTCCAGTGTGCTCTGTGAATACTGACCTTGGGCCATGAGTGGGGACTCTCTGGGGTTTGTGCGGCACAGGCAGGGAAGGGTAAGAGGATCAGGAATAAGAAGCCTGGAGCCAGAGAGGCTGCGTTCAGGGCACTCGCCGGGCCCCCGTTCCAGGCTTCTTTATTTATTCTCCTGAGTTCAGGCTGAGCTCCCAGCAGATGCAGCCCCACCCGACCGCGTCCCAGGACGCAGCCCCTCAGGGACGCCGGCACCAGGCTCCCCCGCCGCAACACCGGCGCCGGTCCGGCTGTTTCCCTGCGTCGCCAGCTGAGCGCGCAGCGGCCGTAAAGCTCCGAATGGGCCATTCCGGCGCCGCGTCCAGATGCATTTTTATGTCCGCGTGGAAAAGAGCGCGGAGGCGCTGCTGGCAGTCAGAAGGAGTTTTTTAAAATTAAAGTCTAAATAAAGGGAGAGAAAAACTTTCCTGCACCTGGCCCCTCTCCCGCAAGCGCAGAGAACAAAGCGGTTCTTCATGGTGGCCGCGTGTCTGGTGTTGAAAAGATGCGTGTCCCCCTCGCAGGGACAAGCCCGCTGTTCCTGAGCCGTGGTCGTGCCCGTCGGGGCCTGTGCGTTGGCCCCAACCGACAGATGAGGAAACGGAGGCTCGGAGTGGGGCGTAGGCCCACCCCAGGTGTCCATGATTTCCCTCTGATGCCGTCACAGAAGTGCCCCAGATGGGGTTGCTTCAAACGACGGAAACAGTTGGCTGGGGAGGTCGGGGGACCCGTGAGGAGGCTGAGGGCAGCAGAGAGATGGGGATGGAATTGCCAGGGCCAGCAGGGGACAGGGCCACCCAGTGAACATGAGCAGCCTGCGTGGTCACCAAGCAGCCGGACAGGCTTGACTTCCATACACGGCGCTGCCCTATCAGACGGCCGGAGGGGCCGGTGAGCGGGGTCGCCCCGGGACAGGACGTGTCTTGGGAAAGAGGCCGTGGCCTGGCCCAGACCCCAGCAGCCAGCCCCAGCGGCAGATGTATTGACCGCACTGTCACTTGCAGCTCTGTCCCTGGGAACCTAACCCACTAATTAAATAGATGTGCCCAGCGGCCCCCGCGACCTCACCAAGAGCAGGTGTCACACGGCCTGGAAGCCGGCCGTAGCGTCTCGATGCTGACAGACGGGAGGGAACAGTGGCATGTCCGAGGTTAGGTCTTAGCTGACGCGCTGTGCTTTGCTTCTTGTTCCTGCCCCCCCAGAGAGCCTTCAACGCCCTGTGTCACAGCACTCACCTGTATGGCCGGAGGCTGGTCCTGGAATGGGCTGATTCCGAGGTGACCCTGCAGGCCCTGCGGCGGAAGACAGCCGAGCACTTCCACGGTAAGAGCGGCGGGTCGCAGGGTCAGGCGCCGGGAGGCAGCAGGGGGTGACGTGGGTGGCCTCCATGCCCTTTCGGCTTCTGGTCGGGTCGTCGGGAGGCCTGGCAGGAAGTAGGGGACAGAGGTGAGTGGGCCAGGGTGTTAGCCCTGCCTCCCTTCCTGCCGACACTCCCGCCGGATGGCTCACCCCCAGCGGCCCGGCCCCAGCGCTCTGCGCCCAGGGTCCACAGGCACCCGTTTGCCTACACCCTGCCCCCTTTACGAGACCTTCCTCTCCCGCAATTTGAGCACCAGCCACTTCTTGCCAGGGCAGCACCTCACCCCTCCTCTCACACACTTCTGTGGTGTCACGTGGTCCGTCCCTAGAGAGCACGAGAAGCACCTGCTCTGCCCTCAGGCCGGGTGCAGCCGTGACCCAGTGGAACTGTGGGTCCAGGTAGAAGAGGCTGGCACGTTGTTTGAGCAGCTGGTGCAGGGAGGCCTCCCCACAGAGAGGACCCAGCATTGGTGCAAGCATGGGGCAGGGGCAGGCAGGCGGGGAGGGCATGGAGCGGCTCGGTGGTCCCCCGGCAGCGTCCCCCGCCGTGTTCTGACATCTCAGGTGGCACGTTGCCTTTGTCCCCCAGTGAGCCGCGGGACTGCCAGCAGTTGCGCAGTTCTCGGTGCTTTCCCGGATGAGCCGTGCTACTCCGGGGCCTGCACTGCTCCCTCGCCCGTCCCCATCCCCATCGGGCAGCTGAGGGGCAGCTGTCTCCAGGGGACAGTCTGGGGACTGATGGCAGCAGAGCCCACCTTTCCCCCACATGTCTGTAGAAGTGGAGACGGGAGCCAGGACGTGATGGCTGTCCCAGCCAGTGCCACGTGGCCTCCCAGGTCAGGCACAGCTTCGTGGAGGCTGTCGGGGGACTGCCTTGTGGGGCTGGGAGCTTCTGGTTGGCCTCGCGGGCCTGCTGGGGCAGCAGGCAGACCTTGTGAGTGTTCTCAGGGGTGCACAGCTGCCACCGCCACAAGTGTGCTTGAGAACTTCAGACAAGATGGGAGCCCTTTCACCGGGCTCAGCCTGCCAGCCCCTTCAGGAAACCCCTTCTCACCTGTCGCCGTTTCTGCCTCATTCCCACCCCCACCCCCACCCCACCTCCCAGAGGTCACCGTCCCCCACCCCTGGGCAGGACTGTGTCCTCGCTCATGCCGCCCCCTCTGCTGAGAATGCCTCACTCCTCAGTCTTTTAACCTGGCCAGTGCCTGTCCTGTCTTCAAGGCTTAGCTCAAATGACACTTCCTCCAGGAAGCCTTCCCTTTCCCTGCCCCTCCCCAGACACCAGAGAGTGCACCATCCTCTTGCCTTCCACCTGTTCCTATACTTCCCTGCCATGTCATCATCTATTCCCCCGCAGTTGTACCTCCAGAGGGGGAACTGCTTCGTGCTCGTCTCTGTCACCTCTCAGTCCTGCACGGGCCCTGGCACAGTTCAGGCCCAAGCCAGGCTGTCAGTCTGAGCAGAGGAACCAGGAACCAGAGAAATCAGGGCTAAGTACACAGTTGCCAGCTCACAACTCAGTAAGTCCCCAAATCCTGCCGTGCAGAGCAAGAACCTATCTGTATCGACAGGCATTGACAGGCCCAAATGCACCCGTCGGCAAATGTTTGTGTAAGGGACTCTCGCGGGCCCGTCGGTGCCCACCCCTGGGGCCAGCGAGCAGTGCAGGCTCAGCACGTTGGAGAGAAGCCCCTTCGATAAATTGAGCTCCACGGGCGGCGTGATTTCCTTGCCCTGCTTGGAGGCATTGCCGTGCGCCGGGCTCTCTCCTTGGCCGTAGGTCAGCTGCCGGCGAGGCCGGGGAGGGACAGATGCAGTCGCGGAGAATAGTAACCGCGGCAGTCGTGTGTCTGTGTACATCGCCCGCACCAGCCCTGTGAGGTGGCTCCACCAGCCCTGACCAAGACCAGCTAACATTGAAGTGACCCGTGACAGCTGTCATGTGTGAGGGACATGCACTGTGCCAGGGGCCACCCTGGGGATGTGTGGCACACTCTCTCGTTTTATAGACAGGGGGACGGAGGGCGGGGTGCAGGTGTCCTGGAAACAGCAGCCCCTCTCACCTACCCCCACTGTCCCTTTGCTCTCTCCAGACAACAGGAGGTGCCTGCGGCAGCCTGAATGTTCAAAACAGGGCTGCTGGCCTCCTGCCTCCTTCCCTCTCCGCCCCTTCCCTGTGGCGAAAAGTACGCAGCTCAGTTGTGTCGAAATCTGAATTGTTTAGCGCTCCCCGGGCCCTGGCAGGCTCGGGGCAGGTGGGAGCCGGGCCTGTTCCCGACCCAGGCCCTGCGCTTCGCCAGGAAGGCACTCAGCTCTCAGGCGGGGCCGTGACAAAGGCTTGGGATGAAAGGCGGGCATCTTAGCCGTTGGGGAGGGCCCAGCAGGAAGCTTGCAGGTGATGCAGGGCCCCCACGTTGCCCTCAGGACAGAGGATGGTAGCCAGGTGGACAGAGGGCCGTGTTGGCCTGAGCCAAAACCCGGATTGTGGCCTGCACCACCGCAGTTACCCCAGTTCACCCCGGCACCTGGAGCGCAGCCTCTCCAGCAGACCAGCCGCTCGGTGGCCTGGCAGCTGCCCAGCCGCTGTGACCAGCCCCCCAGTCCTTGTCAGCTGCCCGCTGTTGATCGGGGTCCCTCGCTGCCAGCCGCAAGGTGACTTGGCTTTCACCAGCCCCCCAGTACTTCCTGCCCACTCCAAGGTGGAGACCTTGATTTTATCCATTATCCTTGGATAAGGGCAGGGTTGTATTTTCCCTTACAAGTTGATACCTAAGAAGTACCTGTGAAATTGAACACGAAAGAACAGGTCTTTGAAAGTCATTTGAAAAGTTGCCCCAGCCAGCCAGAGGAGCCTTTGGAAGAGGCTGGGACAGTAAGACCGCCCCTGCCCGGAGCGGGCCTGCCCGCCTCCCTTCCCAGCGCAGCGTCCGGCGTCCGCCTGCTCAGCTCCAGCTGGCCGCCCCCCGGTCCCAGCAGGTGAGGTACAGGTCTTCGGAGCCCTGCGTGAGGGAGGGTGGAAAGAGAGCAAGGAGGGAAGAAAGAGGAAAGGCGGCCACTGGCTGTGTCCTTTTCTTCCCCAGCGTGTTACAAACCAGCAGGGTCACGGCATCGAGAAGCTTTCAGGGCCCGGCAGGCCGCGCTGCCCGCGAATGCGCCGAGAGAATATAATGGCACGGAAGCAATTCGCCGCAGAACCCTGTGTTTTCGGGCGTGCGCAGCCAGGCAGGCGTGCGCACACAGGCTTTCATTTGGCCAGGAGCGCGGCTCTGCGTCCAGCTGGGAGGACTGATGGGCTGTGGTTAGCGACCACCTTTCACCTCCGGAGCTGGGAGCGCAGACATGACCCGCATGGCGAGCGGCTGGCAGCGACGGGGTGCCCGTCCCGCCGGTCCCTGGCCTCTAGCCGGGCAGGTGAGGAGTGTGGCTATTGGAACCCTGTGCCCTCGGTCGTCCCTCACCCCCATGCCCTCTGGGATCAGCCCAAGGGCCCATTCTGGCTTGTCCCTGACACCCCTTTCCCTCTCAGTTCCCCATCACACCCTCACCTCCTTTCCTGCTGCTTTGTGTTCACACGCGCCGCTGTCTAGCATCTCCTGCCCCCACAAGGGACCCCTTCCCTGTCCCCTGACCCTGCATCCAGGGGAGCGTGGGTGCTCACTCGCTCGTTGGTGAGAAAACAAAGGTAGCTAAGAACCTGATGGGCAGAAGGGGCCATTCTGATCAAGCGGGGAATTCAGACGAGGCGCAGGGCATGTGTCGGCTCAGGCCGTCTTCACGGTCCTCAGCGGGCAGCAAGTGTGTCCCTGTCCCTGGCAGCCTGCTCCAGAACCCTGCTGGTCGGAAGCCAGACCTTGAGCCCGGGACACCACTGTCCTGAAAAGAGGTGACCGTGTGACTTCTTATTAAAGGTTAAGTCAGGAGAAAGAGGAAGAAAGAAGGGGAGAGAGCTTTACGGGAGCCTCCCGTGTTCAGGGGGCAGTTGAGTGGTTTTGTGTGCTCGGTCTCGTGGTAGCCACACCACTCCCTGGAGGGGGTGCCGTCCCCTCTGTCCGAGGCGCACACGGAGGCCCAGAGAGGTCTAGTGGCTAGCCTGAGTGCACGCAGCTCTGCACACCGCCGGACACATAGCCCGGGCTCGCCCTTCCCCATGTCCCCAGCAGTTCGCAAGTCCCATATGGTCCCCCCTTATCTGGTCTGGGCTCCCGATCCGGAGCGGGCAGTGGTGGCAAAGGCAGCCACAAGCAAATGCAGCTTGCAGCATTTTGTAAATAAAGTTTTATGGGGTTACAGCCTTGTGCACCTGTGCACGGGGTGTCTGGCTACGTTCTCGCACTGCAGGGGCCGAGCTGTGTACTGTGACAGAGACCCTGTACAGGGCCCGTAAAACCTAAAATGTTGACTGTTTGTAAATGGTTTACCGTCCCTAGGCCTTGTGAAATGACTGCTCTTATTTCACCAAAAGCTGCAGTGGCTAATTCCACCACAACCCCCTTTTCTCAGGGATTGACTGCCCTGAAGGCCTTGTAACCACACCCGCACCCCGCAGTTTCAGGGCCCAGCTCTCCCTCCAGGACTTGGGGTGGGGGGAGTTACAGGCAACCATTGCAGTGCAAAGGCCCTGGGGCAGGAACAAATTCGCATCAGGCCACTGTGGCTAGAGAACAAGTCCAGGCCGGAAAACGCGTGGAAATCAGCAGGGCCCCCTTGTGAGTGTGGCGGGGAGCCTGGCTTTGATTCAAGGTACAGTAGGAAGCCCCTCAAAGATTTAGAGAGGGGACTGCCGTGCCTGGTTTACTGCCAGAACTCCTCCTCGCTGCTGGTGGAGCATGCGCTGTAGGTGGGCAAGAATGGAGGTAGGGGCCCCACTGCAGTCATCTTGGCAAGCGCCGGTGGTGGCCCGGGCAGGGACAGAGACCAGGGCGTGGGAAGGCAGCAGGCCTTAAGGTGCAGGTGGAGCCAGCCAGGCTTGCTTCTGGAAGCCAGGAGGGAAGTTGAGGCCGGTGCAGACTTCTTTGCCCTGAGCTGCTCGGTGACTGGCGGTGGCATGTGATGACGAGGCCCAGGAAGCTGAGAAGGGGGTGGGGACCTGGACACTGGCTTTGAGATGCCTATTAGGACTCCTCGTCAGATGTCAAGCAGCTAATCTATGAGTTCGGAGCTCAGGGGCGAAGTCTGGGCTGAGATATAAATTTGCAAGTCATCAGCACTCAGATGATATTTAAAGCCTGCAGCAGTTCGCCAGCCCCCTCCGTAACTTCATCACTCATAAGACGGCACATTTTCAAAAGATCGGGGACCAGGAGAGCCCGTTATCCCCACTCCAGCCCTTGAAAATGTGCCTCCTTGATCTCGGCCATGAACACGGAATCATTGGGCTTTAAAAATCACAGTCAGGGAAGTTCAAGCAATACGTGAAGCCACAGAATTTATTATTCAGAAGATCCCTTTGCAGCTCCTGGAAGCAGGCGGGGCTCGTGCGCTCCCGGGCGCTCTTCCTCTGGGTCTGGGTGCAGCATGTTCCGGGTGCTGCGTGTTCCCTGCGCCGCCCTTCCTGCAGCGGGGCTGAGGGCCCTCGGGAGGGGCAGGCGCGGAAAGCCCCCTGGGCGTTAGGGGCCTGCGGGAGGTGTCCTGCCCCTCATCTTGGAGGCGGGCTCCCTTCGCTTTCTACAGGGCTGTGTTTGGTCCTTCTTCCTGGCCCCTCAGTGCTGGTAGGTGGCCCCAGGGGAGAGGTGGAAATTGGCCTGCGGACCTGCTCTTTCTCACGCCCGCAGCCGTCCCAGATGGCGGAGACGGAATCCGGAGAAGGAAAATCAAGAGGCAGGAATTGTTTTGGTCAAGGCAGCTCCTAGGCCGGCGGCCAGCCAAGGTGCACATGTGCCAAGGGGAGCGGTGCTCCCTCCGCAGGCGCTGCGAGGCTGAGTGGGCTGGGGCAGTGCCCCCCCAGGTCGCCCCTCCTGACACCCCCGTGCCCCCACTCTCGGAGTGGTGTTTGGAAATATTTCCAGGCGCTCCGGCAATATCCTGCGCACTCGGCGCCCCTTCCCCCGGGAGCGGCTGTCCGTGCGGGAAGGTACTTGCTCCCAATCCAGCTAAATTGTTATTGACTTGTGTTCTCTGCATTCCGCAAACATTTCCCTCAGCCAGCGCCAGCAAGGCCAGGATTCCCTGCTAGGGCTAACGGGGAACCAGCTGTGCGGGCCATTTCTCCTGCTCTTCCTCATCCATCACGGAATTAAACTGACAGAGGAGAATTTCAGAGCGACTTGGGAGGGGAAGGGGCTGGGCCGGGATTGGACGAGGGTCCGGGGACCTGGGGACCAAGCGCTGGAAATAGGGGCAGGAGGGGGTGGGCTTCCCTCCCGGGTGGTGGCTGGCGGCAGGGGTGGTTTTGTTCCCGAGCAGCAGGCTGGCCCAGGCCGGTGAGACGCAGGGAAAGCAGCCAGGGCCAGGGAGCCGTTGAACTGCCTCCCGATCACAGGCGAGGGGGTGTCGGCCGAAGGGGAGACGCGGAGGCCGCGTGGGCGCACCGTCAACTGAGATCAGCCACAGAGCTTTATTTTGCCTACAAGACATGGAAAAACATGTTTTTAAATTTGTCGCCGCTCTTTTGCTATCTGATTTGGCTTCTGTGGAAAACCCAGGTCCGACCACCCTGGTCCTGCATCCCAATAGGGCTGAGTGTGGCGTGGCCTCTTTGTTGGCCACCGTCCACTGCCCTCCCCGTGGTCTCCCATGTAGACCCTGGCCCACGTCCCGGTCCCTCTCTGGGACTAGTCTTACCCCGAGAGCTGAGGAGCACCTTCTGAGCAGGGCTGGGCCCCCTGCAGGCAGGCAGCTGAGCCCCAGACCCCGGGCGCCCTTGGGGAGAGTCTGGTCGTGTGACTACCCCAGAGTGGCTGCTGCCACGTCTGACAAACGGGACAGCAGTATCACCCAGCTCAGCTCGTGGGTTTCTGAATCCACCCGGCCTCTCCCCGGAGGCTGAAGAGCTTGGACCGGGGACCGAGGACTCAGTGGCCCCAGAGCGCCCGCTGCCCTCTCAGCCCTTAGCGCCTGCTGGGCCCTCCACCCACTGGGCTCTGCCCGCCTGCTGGGCCCCCCTGCACAGCACTTTCCTGAGAGAAGCTGCTGACGTTTACGACTGGACACCTGTGTGCCTGGCAGGGCAGCCAGCCCCCCGCCCTTCCTACAGAAAGGACTCGAGTGGTTCAGGGAAAAGCGGAGACTGCCTTGCTGCCACCGTGGGGCTCCGAGTGGCCTCCGGGGCTGCTGGTTTCCACGTAGTCTTCGGGGTTTTCTTGGTGCTGTATCCCCAGCCCCAGGCCCGGCACAGAGTAGGTGCTCAGTGAATACTTGCTACAAACGCCTGAAGGCAGGACCGCTTAAGGCCCCTGTGGGGCCAGGAGAGCTGGCACGTCCCCGGTTAACAGAGGAGCACTGAGGTGTGGCATCAAGCAGCTCCCTGCGGTGCCCAGGCCCCAGCTTTGTCCCTGGGGCCTGACAGAGCCCCGGGCCCTTCAGGTGGGGACCACGAACGTGTCCCAGAGCTGCAGCTCAGGCCTCGGGTGGGTCACCACCATGACGGGGCGCTGACAGAGCCTCCAGTGGGTCCAGGGCCGTTTCACTGTCCAGGTTTAGAGGGGAGGGAGGTGCCAGGCTTTTGTTAACGACAGTAGGAAAGGCTGACTCTGAGCACTCAGTGGTTCCCCTACGCGCCCTCGGCACCGGGTCCCGGGCAGTAACTGCAGACTGTGCCCAGAGAGGGGCAGCCACGGCCCCAGGTCACCCAGCAGCTTGGCTCTCGCCGGCGCCACACGCCGGCCGGCTCTTCACACACCTGCCTCGGCCAGGGTGCCTTCTGCCCACCCCCCCAGCTGGCCACGCTCCTGTCCCCTCCACCTGCCTTTCCTCAACGCGCTGCCTCCGGAACAAAACCCTGTGAAGCACTGTCTCTCGTCCTCCCACAGCCCCCGCCCACCCCCTCGCCTCTCCCTCCGCCTGTGCCGGCCACGCAGGGCGGCAGCGCCAGCCAGGGATGGCAGAGAGACACGGGCTGGCATTCTGTCAAGGAATTAATTGAAAAATAAAATCATTAGATGGGAACTCCAGAAATGCAAAATGGTGGCTGGAAGGTGCAGGGGTGGGGGGCAGGACTGGGGGTTTGTTGGGGGCCGGCTGAGCTTTTTGTCAAGTTAATTTCTCGGGGGTGGATGCCGGGTGACAGTCACTTGTTGTTTATCTTTGGGTGCAGCTGTAATACCGAGAGAGAACGCACAGCTTGTTTTGTTTATTTATTTTACACCTTTCTCCGGTTCTGCATTATGTTTGTTTGGTGAAAACCCACTGAGGCTTTTGATGTCGGGAAGCGGCATCGCAGCAGCTGCTCCTGCAAGCGGGGGGCTCCTCCTGCGGCAGGGCCCGTGGGTGGCGCTGGGTGGCATTTGGTGGGAACTCGGAGGCTGCCGTGTCTGTCCCCTGGGGGGCCTCTGGGAGCCCCGCCTGAGCCGGAGGGGCCAGGCCCATGAGAGCAGTAACCGCGTGCCAGGCATGACCCCAAATGCTCTTGCTAGTCCTCGCAGTCACCCCAGAAGATGGGCCCTGTCTCCACCCCTAACAGACCCAGAGAGCAGGAGCCACTGCCCAAGGCTCCTGAGCCTCAAGCGGCCACCGGCCTGCCTCCCTCGCCTCGCGCCCCACCGCAGGCAGTGGGGACCTCGTGCCTCCATTTTCCAGCCTGGGGAGAGGGGTGCTGCCTTCTTCAGCCTTGGTGTACAAGCCATCCTGCGACAGTCCCCACCTGATGGCAGTGACAGTGACAAAGACGCAGATCTCAGCACCGACGCTGGGGCCTGGCCCAGGGGCTGGGGTCCTCTTTCCTTTAATCCCTGCAGTGACCCAGGGGAGGGGAGGTGGGTAGTGGGAGTGTCCCACTGTGCAGACTAAGGAACCGGGCACAGAGCCGCCGAGTCTGTGATGGGGCTGTGGGGTCAGCACCAGCGGGAAGGCGGGACCCTCCCTGCGCCAGGCACCGGGGGCCCAGGGGTCAGCCGACAGTGGCCGCAGAGGAGGGAAGGGGTGAAGGACCTTCCCTGCTCCCCCCATTTTATACATGGGGGGTTGAGTCTTGCATGGGGTATGTGTCCTGCCTGAGGTCACACAACTTGGGAGGTACCAAAGCCAAGTGTGCCTCATCCTAAAGCCAGACACGGTGACCTCATGCCCTTTCACAGGCCCGTTGTGGCCTTGGCCATGCCCCTGCCCCAGGACAGGGCCCTTCAGGAGATGCCACCTGCCACAGCACAGGTGGCAGGTGGGGACTGCAAATTGGACACCTGAGGCTGCCCTGTGTTAGCTGTGGGGCTTCGGGGTGCACTTGCCTCTGCACCCCCATCACCCCACCCGGGAAATGAGGCGAGGACACCCCTTCTGAAGGGCATGCTTTTGAAACTCCCGTGAGATGCTGCTTGAAGAATGCGTCATCCGTGTTTCCTATTTCGGCCTCCGTCTCCTTCCTGGAGGCTGGGGGGTGCCAGCACCCCTTCTGCCACCCTTTGTGCCCCTGATGTTCTCTGGACAGCAGTGGACACGTGCACGAAAAGTGGAAGGGCTGGGCTGTGGTGTAGCTGGGCTTCAAATCCTGGCCTCCTGTCTACGGCACATAGTAGGCCCTCAGTCAGTAGTGTTTGGGGCCCAGGGGGCTTGTATTTTGCTGAGCCCACCATGCCCTTTCAGGCATCACGCGGTGCGCCTACTTCCCCTTCCCCCTTGCCTCACGGAGAACTCCTGCGCACTCCTCAAAGCCCAGCTCAAATCGCCCGTCCTCTCGAAAGCCACCTCGCCCTGTTGCTTCCTCCAGGCCTCCGCTGGAAGCCGTGAGCGGCTAGTCCCCCAGCGTCTGTTGAGCACCTACTGTGTGCGCACCGGCTACCCCTTGTCTCCTCAGCCACTGTCCTGGGAAGCCCCCACTCTCACCAGACAGGGATGCCCTAACCTCTGACCTGCTGGAGGGGTCCTTTCCCCTGGGGGTGGACGTGGGCAACGGGGTGTCCCCCAGAGCAGGAGGGGCCCTGGGCCGGAAGGAGGCAGCTCCCCACGCAAGGCTGAGGCTAACCCACAGATTCTCTCTTCCCCTCTCTGTCTCCCCACTTCCCCTGGCTGCCTGCTCTCTCTGCCTCCCCTTCCAATGTTCTTTCTCCCCGTTTCTTATTTTGTGTCTCCGCGCTCTCACTGCTCCACCTTCCTGCTCCTGCGTTTCCGTTCTCTTGCCACCCACCCACCCCCGTTTTGCTCGCCCTGCTCCCCCCCC
>PVIW01004198.1:0-29694 GCA_004026585.1 Noctilio leporinus | reverse complement strand
GGACAGCCGCCCCGACCACGTGGGGTGGGGGAGTGCGCACTTCCTGGGGTGGGAGCGGCCGGCGGCCCCTGCCATGCACTGCTCTCGCATAAGTTCTCCGTTTCACCCCTCCCGCAGCCGAGCTGGGGCAGGGTCCCATCCTGCAGTTGGAAGCTCAGGGTACAGAGGGGTCCTGGCTTTGCTTCAAGGCCACCCCAGTGCATGGGAGTAAGGACCCTGGCACCCCACTGCCCCAGACCCTGGGGCTGAAGTTCGGGTCCGCTCCGCTGGGACCCTGGGCCCAGCCTCCTCGCTGTCTGGGTCCAGCCTCACAGGGCGTTAGTGAGAAAGGAGATGCCCTGATGAACCATGGGAAACTAGGCACAGGGCCGAGGGTGCGAGACAGGCTCCAGAAGCTTCCATTCTCTCTCCCCTCAGGGCTGCTGAGCTGAAGTTCCACCTGCGTCTGTCCAGGGCCTGCTCACAGCCTGGGACTTGGACTCGTCCTGCCCTGTCCTTGTCACTGGGGACTGTAAGCCCTGCTGCCGTCCCCAGGGCACCTCCCCGCGCTGCTGGCCTCAGGGCTGGGGGAGTCTCGAGCTGCCCATGGGGCCCCTGCTCACGGGCTGGGGCCCTGCAAGATGTGTCCAGGTCCCCGGCCCGGGCGCCTGCAGGTGCGCACGGACTCCAGCCCCGCCAGGACTCAGGAGAGGGGAGAGGAACGCGCTACGGCCCATGGGCCTGGGTCCGAATCTCAGCCTTGCTGTGCCCAGCGTGGAACCGCAGACCTCCGAGGTCCCTCTGACCCTGAGCATCCTTTTCTGTAAAGTGGGGGTGATACCATACTTGCCCCCCGTGGTACCTGGACCAGGTCCGTGCTCATCAGCACCTTTGTTGACCTCTTACTGGGGCCTGTGGGTGGGGCTCCAAGTGAGACTCCAAGAACCTTCCATTTTTTTGTGTGAAGCTCCGTCTGTGCTTTTTGGGAGGTTTGCTCTCCATCCAGTAGGCGGAGTGGCCTGGGGCCCCAGCCGCTCCTACAGGCCAAGCACCCTCCCAGTTTCCTGCCGCCTGCTCATCGCTGAGGAGGAACGTCCCGGCAGGCCTGTCCCAGCTTCCAGCAGGCATCCCCAGACCTCAAAGGACCACCGCTCCTGGGTGCGGGTTGTGTGGGGCAGGGAGCTGAAGCAGCCCTGGCCAGACGCTCCGGGGCCAGCGCCCCTGTGGACGGGACAGAGCTGGGAAGAGACAGCGACGGAGGCAGGAGTGTAGCCGACTCCCAGGAGAGATGATGTCTGGGCACCAAGGTGTTCAGCGGGGTCCCTTGCACCTCAAAGGCCCGTGGGCTCAGGTGTTCAGGAGCGGAGCTTGCGTGGCAGGGGGTGGGTGGAGACAGGCTGTTTCCAAAGCTGGAACCCAGTCTGTCCCTCAGCCACCCCCTGACCCCTGCAGTCCCAGTTCCAGGGCTCCCCTGCCCACAGGCGTCCTTTCAGGTTTGGCCTGGGGCTGGGGAGGGACCAAGCACCCCACCCCCTCCCTCTGTACTGCACGGCTTCCTGCCGAGGGACCAGCCTAGATTCTGGTAACACCGCCGCCTGTCTCGATGTCTGGCCCTCCGCTCTTCCAGCTCCTCTGCAACAAGCTCTGAAGTCCCCGCAGGGAAATTGAGGACACGGAGAGCCAGCAAGGCCAGCTGCCTGGTGACGGGAGGGAGGCGTGGTGGTGGCCTCATGGAAGGACAGAGGTGGAATGGAGAGGCAGGCGTGCGATTGGCTCGCGTGCTTGGGGCCATGGAGGCTGACTGAGGGAGATGTGGGGACAGTGGGCTTGGGAGAGGAGCCCAGGTGGCCGAGGCCCCTGGGCCTGGTGGGTAGAATGCTATGTGGACACCCCCGGGTGGGCGAGGAGGGCTGTTGGGACTCTCAGCTCCCACCACTGCCCGTGTGACCCGCGGCCAGGGGCTCAGCACTGCCAGCCTTGATTTCCATGTCTTTGAAATGGGTACAAGAAGAATTCCTGCCTCCTAGGACTATTTTTAAGATTAAGTAAAAAATTATGGATGGAAAACACTTAGGAGGCTTTTTCATGCCTAGCAAACACTAAAGAAATGATATTATTATTATTAGTTAACAGAAAATTTGTTAGGGCTGCACCCAGTGAGAGCTCAAGGAAGCCAGACCTCAGCTCCTGTTCCTCAGGCCTGTGGGGGCCACAGCAGGGTGGGGACAGCACAGGGAGCCTCCGGGAGGTGGGGCAGGTGGGAAGGAAGGAGTCTGTGAATCCAGGGAGGTGGCCTGGGGGCACCAACCCAAGCAGGCGGGGCAGACACATCACCTACCCCAGCCAGGCCCCTGCAGGTGGGCAGTGTTCACTGTGTTGTTCCTAACCTGTTCCACCCAGGGCCACCGCGGGTGGGACGCCGCTGCCGCTGTATCTGACAGGCAGACTTGGGTCGCAGGCCGGCACTTCTAGGTCCTCGTCAGCACCCACCTGGGTGTGCGAACACAAGCTGGCACCCTCCCACTGCCTGGGACGCAGGGTGGGCTGAAGTGAAGCACCAGGACCCACTGTGAGCCCAGGTGCCAGCAGAAGCCCCTTGACTCTGCGAGGACACCAGGCACCTCGTGGCTTCTCAGAAAGGGCCGGCCACTGATCCTCACCCGGTCCGTCCATCCAGCCGTCTGTCCATCGACGCTTAGTAGGTGTGCTGCGTGAGAGGCACTGTTGGGCACCCAAGAAAAAGGTTAGAAATGTTGGATCCTCACGCAGTTCTTCCTCCAGACTTGGAGACCCTGGCCAGGCTGGAGACCGGTCCCAGCGGCCTCTGCCCGCGGGCGTCCCCACCTTCCCTTTCCCGCCTCCTTGGGCCGTCCTGTCCTTTGTGGCCGGGCCAGCCCCGCGCAGGCCGGCGCGCCGCAGCACCTAGGAAAGGATTAGTGCAGGCTGAGCATGCGGGCTGCGGTGAACAGAGCCGAGTTGGGTTTCAACATCTAATTCAATTTGTTCTGCCGAGATTGAAATATGAAATGGTTGCCAGTCAGACGTTCAAAGGACTGCGAGCGCCTGCTGGAATTTAAATTTTAATGAAAATGACTTTAACCCTTTGGTGCAGCTTGCAGAAGGGCACCCTCTCCCAGCCTGTGGAAACGCCTCTTGGGTTCTCTCCCCCACCCACGTTCTCTGTTGCTGAGCCTAGTATGTAATTATTTGTTTGTTTGTTTCAGTGGTATCTGTGCTAAAAGATTAAGGAATAGTTGCTTAATAACTTCTCCCACGTTGCCCCAGCTGCTGAAAGACCTTCCCGTGGAGAAGACTTTGGCGAGCCCTGCACAGACGCGCCCGGCCCGTTAGGTGGCCTGGGAGCCCCTCCTTGGCGCCCATCCCAGCTGCAAGCGTCTGTGTCGTGGTTTCGCGTCTGCGCTCCCCCTGGTTGCAAACCTCAGGAGAGTGGATGTGCACTCAGCCTGGCCCCCTCCCCGCAGCTGCGGGAGGTAGGCTCGTGGGCGCAGAACCGCAGTGACACCGCACACAGGGCGGGGAGCCCGAGGTCCAGGCCCCGAGCTCTTGTCGCCTGGGTGGCACATGGTGCAGGAGAGCCTGGCCTGGTGCCAGCCCCACCCCCCCGGGGGTGTGGTCCTCGCACCCTGGGGCTCCAGGGTGAGGAGTGAGGGTGGTGGGGCCACTGAGATGCCCTCCAGGACATTCGGCTGCCAAGGGCTAAGCCCTTGGTCTCATCCTTGGGGACTGAGAGCGTGGAGCCCCAGGAGAACACAGAACACCTTGTCGTGCGCGTGGGTCCAGCAGATTTTGCTGAAGCCTGCTGAGCATGGAGCGCAGCCCAGAGCGCCAGGGAGCCGGGCACTGAGCAGGCGTTCCCTCCTCCGGGGCCCCAAGGCTGTCTGCACAGGGTGTCAGGGGGCTAAACCAAAGGCGCCCTGAGGGGCTGCCCTGTGAGCAGAGCTGGACCGGAGGCGCAACGGGAAATAATCTTTTTCTTTAAGGGTTCTGAAGAAGCTGCATGGGGAACCTAGTTGTGTGTAGGCAGAGCCTGGAAATCCTAGCTCGAAGTTCGCAGGTTTCTAGTTCATTTTGAAGCCTCTTCTAGATGGTTCCAAACTCTTGGCCACAAGACCCCTTTTTCCAAACTAAAGTCCTATGCAGAACCCAATATAGATAATAGAGCAGAACTGCTCATTTCAAAGTGGGGGTCTGAGGACCAGCCCCCCATACTCATCCTCCCCCTGAGCACCCGGGAGCCTTGAAAACCACTGAGCTAAACAAGCCTCACGAATCATGGATGGTTTTATGCAGCCCACAGACAAACTGGCTTTAATTTTTGAGTTTATTTTCACATGTACGTTACAAATACGAATACACAGCTCATCAGGCCTGATGTATAAGGGACGTGAGTGGCCTAAACCAGGGTTGGCACACAGGCCCACAGGCCAGGTCCAGCTGCTGCCAGCTCGTGTGAATAAAGTTTTATGAGCACACGACCGCACCCGTGGGCTAGTGCCGGGCTGTGCGCAGAGGCCTGCAGACCCTGAAACGTGTACCGGCCAGCCCCTTACAGCCAGTTTTCAACGGGACCTAAAACAGGCCCTTCTGATTTTACAGCTCAGAAATCAGACCAGAGAGGGCAAGTGGCTCTGCAAGGTCACAATGTGGCAGAATTCTCCATCCTGTGCTCTTCAGGCTCCGCCACCCACCAGCCTCCCGAGCTGGGGCCAACTGCATGGCCGGCCAGAGCCCGTGTCCTCACCTGGGAGCCGAGAGCCTGCAGTACCGACTCCCTGGGGATGTGGGGGTTAAATGGGTGGGCTTCGAGCGCTCACCCCACTGCCCCCAAGTCGGGAGCATCCCCACTCCCACTGGGCTCTCGCCATCACCGGCCACCCAGGAGGCCTCCGTGCTCGGTGGCAGAATTAAAAGGGCCCTGAAATCCAATTAGAGCATCACCAGAAGCCAGGGCTGCGTCCCCTCCGGCTCCCTTAATAAACCCCACTTCCCCTTAATTGCAGCTTTTCACCAAAACGACCCACGGGGCTGCAGCGCCCCATCCTTGGGTGCAGGCCAACAGCGAGCGGTTTTCTGTTGTGCAGATAGAGCACATTTTCTGCGGCGCGTTTTCCGGGTGGCAGCTGCTCCTGCTTTCCCTGCGAGCGGTCGGGAGCCCGCCCTTCTGGTCCCCACAACGATTCCGCGGCCGCCTCGTGTGCCCGCATGTCGCCCTGCAGTTTGCGGAGCGCCCTGCGGAGTCTCCCCCGAGTCACAGGCAGGGACTGTCCCCCTCTGTGCGCAAGTGAGGAACAGCCTCGAAAAGCAGTCCCTCCAAGGCTCATGTTCCAGGAAGGTGCTGGAAGCCGGCAGACCCTGCCCCTCGGCCGGTTCCGGTCGAGGTTCTCAAACTGCCCCCAGGGGAGCTGAGATGGGAGCTGCGTGGGTCCCCCCACTTCTGTTTCCCCCTGAGGGGTTGGTTGCCCAGACCTCGTGGTGCCAGCATCTCGTCACAGCAGTTTTAAGCTGCACGGTCCTGGGTGGGCACCCAGATGCAAGCCAGCCCCTCCCTCTGGCGCTCCGGGGAAGCCCCGCTGCCGCTCCAAAGCCAGGGGACAGTGAGCCGCAGTGGCTTTGCAGACTGTGTTTTGGTTTTACAGCGCGTTTCCGCCACTGTGATGACACCCAAGTAGCTGGGGTTGCTTCTGTCACGTGGCCGTCGGAAGGCGGGTGTCACGTGGCCGCAGGAGGCCCAGGGCGGCTCCCCATCCATCTGCCAGGACCAGCCGGCAGGAGGAAGAAGGACTTGGAGGGTGTCCCTGCCATGCCTGCAGGGACTCTGCCTGGACGGTCTCGCGTCACTTCTAGCCACAGCCCTGTGGCCAAAACAGTCACACAATTGAACCTCAGGCCCTGGAGGACAGTCTCCAGGGAGCCGGGCTGCTACCCGGGGTCTTCCCGCGTCGTTCTCCAGGTCAGCGTGACTGTGCCCGATTTCCGCGTCTCGAACTGAGTGAGAACTTTACCCCCGTGAGCATCGCTCCAAACCCCACGGATTGTTAATCCGAGAAGCGTTTGAGACCCGCTGCCTCAGGCCCAGCAGTAATTCTCGGTGCCAGCCCCGAAGAAACACCTGGGTCTTCTTGCCGTCACAGGAAGACGCGTTGGCTACCTGCCCCACTGGCCAGAGCAAGTCACGGGGCTGAGCCCAAACTCAGCATGGGAGGGGCCCACCAGAGGCGCGGGTGTGGGCTGAGGGCTGAAGGATGGGTCCTGCACACCCTTGGGGGCATCTAGTAAGTTTGCTGGAGCCCAAGGTCGTTGAAAGACAAAACCAGGCAAATTCCAGCCGGGCAGGTGGCGCACGTGGAGGCCCCACGTGCAATTGGACCATCACGTGAACTCCTGCGGGGCGTTCCCACACCCCATTTAAAACGTGCCCGGCTTTCTTCCGCAGCCGGCGCCCGTTCCCATCCATCCCCGAGACTCCTGTCCGGCCCTGTTTTCCAGGGGAAGCGCTGGGCTCGAAATCAGAGCTTGGGATTGAGCCATTTCTCCGCGGTGTGGTCCCTGTAATTCCTGAGCCCCTCCTGCTCCCAGCCAAGGCACCCTCTCTTTTAGGGGGTGGGGGTGGGAGGTTACCAAGTGCCTTCTCTTTCCGGTGTCTGCTAAGCCGCCCCAATTTCTCCTCCTCCCCGGTTCTGCGTGTAGGAGACCCCTCTGGAGGAGTACACGCGTGTTCCCACCCCACTCAGCAAGGCAGCTCTCGGTATTTTCTCCGAGCTGACTGGCAGGATTTACTTGTGCGTCTTGTCCGGGAGTCTCAGCCTCTGGAGCAAAGCTCATGGACCCTCAAGACAGGGTGCTTTCTAGGAACCCCCACACCCTTGGCGTTGAGAGGTTAAGTTCTGCCCTTCCGCCCAGAAGCACAGGCTTAAGAATCACCCCAGCCAGGATGCTGCTTTCCAGGTTCAAGTCTGCCCTGTCCCTCTTGGGGGGCGGGGGCTACGGCCCCGGAAATGTGCCAACACCCAGCCCTGGGATCAGGCCGAGCTGAGCCCACCGCTGCCCAGTGCTAGGCCCCAGGTGGGGGGTTGGGGGTGCAGGCCCAAGCACCAGAGACTGGACCGCCGCCCACGCAGCCTGGGAAACCTTGCTGTGAGCCAGGGGACCCCCTGTCCCCCATCGGGGGCTCCGCTGCAGGCGGGGCTGCCCAGGCCCCTGCTCCTCACTCGTCCTCCTCCGGAGGCGGGAAGTCACGTGGCAGCCGATTGAGGTTTCAGATGTAGCCACTCATGAATATCAATCAGGCCTGGTAATTCACAGTAAGTGGGATCCAGATTGACTAATAAGCAAGGCTTTCACCCTAAACTGGGTCCAGGGACAGAGAGTGGCAGCGGTGTGGAGCGGCAGGCAGGTGTGGGCATGATGTGACCGGAATTGGAAAACCCAACAGCTGAGCTGCAGGCAGCAGAGTGGCCCTGAGGGGCCTGGGGAGCGGGGTCCCCTCGCAGGGGGCAGTGAGCACGCAGCAGGGGTTGGGAGCGGGCTCTGGGACCCCTGCAGGTTCCTCTCCACTCTCTCTCTGGGGTCTTTTGACCACACGTGTGGGGGCCAGCCAGAGACCCCAGGAAGGATGGGCTACCTGGGACGGACCCTCGTCACCAAGCGAGGAACCTGGGCCGGAGGGTTGAGGTAGAGGCTGGGTCCACTCTGCACTCCCTGTGGGTGCCAAGCTCCCATCCCTCCGGGGTCAGGCTCCCTGAGTTAGGGGCACCTGGGTGGGAGGAAGCCAGGCTGCTGGACTGACAACCCAGGTCTACGGCTTGTGAGCTCTTGTGACCTTTCGACCAAGTCACCTGGCCTTTCTGTGCCTCAGTCTCCTCTTCTGTAAAATGGGGGTGACGGGAACACCCACGGAGGATTCACCAAGCAGGTCCAGTGGGTGGTCTCCAAGCTGTGTGACTCCAGCCAGACTCTGCACTTCTCTGCGCCATGGCCCTGCCTAGAAGGTTTAAAGACCCAGGCGCACTGTGGGCCCTGGGGGAGGGTCACCTTCCTCCCTCCCTCCGCCTCCCCCATTCTAGTCTGATTCAGCCACCCTCCTGCTAAGCGGCCATCCCCATCTCTGCCCTCACCATGGATTAACCCTCCAGCCTTTCGCCGCTGTTATCACCATCCCGTGAGAAAGTGGAACCCAGAGAGGTCCGGCGCCTTACCCGGAGTCACACAGCTCCGGGGTTGAGCCCGAGTTAGAAGCAGCAGCTGTGGCCCGGGCTCACCCCCCGACCTGCACCCCAACGCTGCAGCACTCGGCTGCCTGGTCTGCCCCTGCCTTCCTCTCGGAAATGTGGAGACACAGCCTGGCCCCTTGCGGAAGCACCGGCAGGATGCTGAGCCTCCCCTTGGGCCTGGGCCTGTGGTATGAGAACCTGTCCAGCTCTCCAGGCACATCGTCGATGGCTTTTTCAGGGCAGGTCTGAGCCCTAATGGCTCCACCATCTTTCTTTGAGAGCCACGTTCTAGACCTTAGGAATTTGATGACGAAATTAAGTCTAAGGATCAAGGACTGAGTCTTCACCATGGCCCTGTGACCCATAGGCACTGCTGTTTGCCCCCATTTTGCAGTTGAGGAAACCGAGACTCCGGGCTGGACTTCAGAGGCTTCTCCCGAACCACCCAGCCCCGCAGAGGCTGGCATGGTGGCCCCGCCAGGTCCTGACTTGCAACCACAAGCCCTGTGTAGGCATGTGTCCACACCAGCACATTTCCTGATACGGGGCAGCAAACTGGTCATTTCAAAGCAACAGCCTCTGTGGCCTAGGGAGGGGGGGAACTGGCCTGCCTTCACCAACAAGCCTGAGTCCATCCGTGACGTGTGTAATGTCACACCGGGGCTGGAAGATAGAACACATATAGGGCCCCCCCTGCTGCGGAAGGGCCAGTCCCTGGGCCCTTGGGAGGACGAAGGCAGGTGAGGCTGGCCTTCAGCGCAGGGCCTGGCGCGTAGTAAGTGCTCAGTGAACACCCTTGCTCTTTGCATTACTTGGGGATTATCTTTGTTCTTTGCGTTACTTCCCACGGCCCCATCGATCCTGAAGCAGATGCCAGGTCGGCTCCACGTTCCCCGGTCTAAACTGCAAAGACAGGCAATATGCCCAAGGGGCCTGGGGGTGGGGCCGGGGAAGAGCCGACTTGCAGCTGCTGCTAATTTTTATTTGCATCTCAAGTGGGTGCCGCGGGCACTTGCCTCCCGTGCTCTGTCTCCCGTCCCAGGGTTCCCAGTCCGCTCTGCCCGCCTGAGGGGGCGGCGAGGGTTGGCCCTCGGAGCTCGGGAGGCCCAGCCTGCTGCCTCCCAGGAGACCCTGGGTAGTTTCTCATTTTCCCCTTGAGCAGTTTCACAGCCTAGTTAAACCTGCAGCAGAGGCTCACTGGGATGGAAACCTGGACCCGGGAAGCAGGCGGGTGAGGGAAGAAATGCCCCCAACTCCGGGCTCAGAAACAGCGGGGCCCGGCTCCAGGGCCGGGGGTCCGTCTGACTCCAGAGCCAGCACCCGTTCCAGGAAATGCCCTGATGGCGGGAGAAGGGAGGGTAAGGAAGGACCCTCTGCCCCCGGGCTGCAGGCGGTGCTGGGAGCACCATACGCACCGTGTCGCTGTACTCGGGGCTCCTTCCTCCCTCCCAGGCTCTCTCCACCAACGCACCAGCTGGAAGGGCATCCTCTCACCAGGTGAGGCAGCCCATGGATGGGGCCAGGCGCCACATAGGGGGGCCTCCAGGTGCTGTCTCTCCTCTTGAGGGCTGATCGGGCCAGGGGCTGGCCAGGTGGGGCTGCGCTGAGTCCAGCGTCGTGGGGCCTCACACCGTGGCAGGCTCTTGAGGGCTGAGACCCACCGTATCCCCACCCCACCCCAGTCTCCAGGCTCATGATAGTGTGCAGACCTCCCCTCACCCCAACCCCCTGCCCTAGTGGAGTGAGTGCTCAGGTGTGGCCTCCCTTCTTCCATCAGGTGCCAAGCCGACTCTCATTTTCTTCTTAGCAGTGGCCACCTTCTGCCATGATTTCTACTTATCTGTTGATCGACCCTGTCTCCTCCCTCCCCCAACTAGAATGTTCCATGAGGACAGGTGTGTTAACTTGGTCACCACTGAGGCCTCAGCCCGGAACAGCGTCCGGGGCAGAGGTGTGCCAGCGTTGAGCAAAGGAACCTGGTAGGCAGTTAGCAGGTTCTCCCTCCTCCGGCCAGAGCAGCCCTGGCAGGTGATTCGTCCCTGCTTCCCAGGTGAGCAGACAGAGGTCCCGGGCCAGGTGAACCCAGTCCCCTGCATAAATGCCCCGTGGCACCTTTCCTTGGTGGCCCGCCCCAGGAAACTGTCCCCTCCACCAAGGAGGGAGGTTGACTCTCAGAGACCGGTGCTTTCCTGAAAGAATCAAATCAAGAAGGAGCTGGGCAGCTTGGGTTGGCCCGCACTCGAAGGCCCGGGCGGGCGGCCGCCGTCTGCGCCGCGCGCGGCCGGGGACCTGGGGTTTGCCGGCAGACGGGCCGCGGGCCGCGCCTGGACTTCGTTAGAATGCAGCCGTTAGAGCGCTGCTCTCTGATGGCTGCAAGTGATTGACACTTACAAATTACCCAGCCGAAAGTGTCGCGTCTTTGACCCCTGAGTAACATCTTTGGCAAGCCTGAGATTTGCCAGCATTTTGTCATCTAATTACTACAAATCCCTTGAAAATTCACTGGCTGGTGAATTTTTAATGCGGGGCAATTTCAATGTGATGCATTGCCCAGATGGGTTCCTGCGTTTTCTCTCTCTCTCTCTCTCTCTCTCTCTCTCTCTCTCTCTTTCTCTCTCCGTCCCTCTTTGCTTCACTTGGATCATCTCAAACTTTTGAATGAGCCCCAGCCTGGGTGGAGCCACTGGAGGGTGTTGGGTCTTTGCATCAGAGCGTTTCCGTGCTGTGCTGTTCCATCCTTTGGAAATGCGCCTAGAGAGGGTCACCAGGAAAATCTCCCTCAGGCCTCCCCCACAGCATGCGGGTCCCCAGGTTCCCTCACGACTGGAATGGCGGCCTTTCGCGCAACGGAGTGAGAGACTGTACCCTCCCCTCCGTGCGCCTGGACAACCTCTGGCCTCTTCAGCCCCCAGTGAGGAGCTGGACTTGCTCTGTCCAGGCTCCACATGGACCTGCTGGGAGCTGCTTGTGCCGCAGAAGGAACTCGGAACTTCAGCTGCCCATGGGGACAGCCCTGTCTCCAAACCAGGGGCCGGGGACCCAGAAATGGAGCTCACGTTTTTTTGGCCTGGTATTTACATACGTCTCTTCCTCCCCCTCATCTTTGATATGTATGTGGGATTCTTACTTCTAAGTACACAAACAAGGTGCCTTTTAAACTGTCCCCACAGCAGCCCTCTGCGGGATGTTCTCATTGACAACACAGAGGGCGAAAACCGGGGTCACAGCCGTGGGCCCGCTGTTGACCTCCGGCAGCCCTCTCCACCCCCGCCCCCGGCCCCCTATTCAGGGAAACGAGGTTTTGCTTTTCAGCCCCATTTCTGGTTACATATGTACATAGCTGATAAAATATTCCACTTCGCCCCTTCTCCCCGTGGGACCTGCTGTCTTACGGGAAAAGGGTTTGTATGACAGCGACCGCAACAGCCCGCGTGTCGCCTGGAAACCGTGGTGGAGGGGCGGGGGCGACTGTATCTGTCTCTCCTTCCTGCTCCTCTTTATTCAGGTCCCTTCGTCTGGTTCAGATAACGGCGGTGCTGGAGGGACACGGCCCAGGGCTCCAGCGGAGGCCCAGACGCCTTGAGACGGGAGATGCAATGTTGGCTGCATGGCAGTACCCACCTCCCCTGGACTTCACCTGGGGTCACCGGGACAGGCCAACGGGCCAGCTGATGAGTGCTCGAGCCCACTGTCCCTGGATACCCTCAAAAGTTGGGGCCAGAGCCAAATCTGGTGGAGGACGGTCCCAAAGAAGCAAACGGGCTGATGGATAGAACCCAGCCATTGGAGAAGGGGCTGGGCGGTACGCGTGGAGAGGGGATGTCACCATCACTGAGGTCACCCATGAGGGAAAGTAAACAATGGTCTGGGGTTCTATGCAAAAGGACTCTGGGTCATGCCTCCGAAGACATTGAGTCCTGCTTCTCTCTCCACCCACTTGAATCTTGGGGCTCCCTTCACGTGTAACTGATGTTCTTCAAATGCAGAATACTCCAGAGGCAACTAGGGGCAAAAGCAGACATCCTTAAGCTTCCTGCTAACGGAAGGAAGCAACAGCTGGCTTTGGTCTGAGTCCCCAAGGGCAGGGACTTTGGGCTCAGCATTCTGAGTGCTGTCAGCACTGTGACTCTTCCAAAGGACCCTGACTCAGGGAAACGGACACATGCAGGGCTGGGCCGGGCCCAGGGCTGGGCGCTGAGGGCCAGAGCCACAGGCCCTGTGCTAGAAAGAGCTTCCGATCAGACATCAATAGATCGAAGAAGCTTCACATGGGAGGTGCAGTGTTTTCAGAGAGGTTGGAAAAAGATGGGGTTCAGGCAGGGAGGCAACAACCAGGAGGTGCTAGGCACAAGGGCGGCAAAAATGACATCCATAGCTGGACTTGGAAGGTTCAAGTTGAATAGATTTGACCTTTGCATGGAAATGACCTTGTAGAAGGGGGAACATCAAGATGGGAGGTTGCCTGGGTGACAGAAGGAGACCACAGAGGCCTTCGTGGGCCGGTAACCAGGTCTGTGCTGAGACACCTTCCAGCCAGGTGGGGCAGTTTTCAGGTGGAGCTGCTTCTAAACAAAGGTGCCAGGCCCCTCCTCGCGCGGGACCGGTGAGCCCAGGCCAGCAGCACTGGGGCCCATGTGGAAAGAAACGCATAAACGAGAACCCTGGGTGATTAATTCTGTTATCTGCCCACTGCCACCTCCATCTCCTGCCTAGCGGTCCCCAAGAGAGAAATGACACAAAAAGGCAGGCAGGAAATAGGAATGTGTCTTTATTTTTATTATGCCTCAAAATTCCTCAGCTGTTTTTCTTCTGGTTGTGTTTCATGGTGGATTGGGGGTGTGGGCACGCGCACCCACCCTCTTCTAACCAGCGCGCTGTTAGAAGCACCTAACGTTCTGGGCCTGTTTGCGCCGGAGTCCCTACTTGACAGTATCTGCCACCACTTCGGAGATGATGACATTTCTTCCCTCCTCCCTTTTCTCGTACGTATTCATTCATTCAATAACTATTTATGAGAGCCAGGGACCCAGGCCTAGGACAGAAAGTCTTACCTCCTTGGGTCTCATGGGAAAAGAGACGCTAACCCAGGAACAAATAACTGTCTAATTTCAAGTAGGGATGAGGGCTAGAGAAAGCGGTGGAGTGGTCCAGAAGGGCCAATCAGAGGAAGTGACATTTAAGCCAAGACTTGGAGACTGAGAAAAAGCCACTCACGCGTGCTGAAAACCGCAGTAGGCGAGCAGCATCTCGGGCAGAGAGAGAAGCAAGTTCAAAGGAAGCGGGAAGGCATTGTGCTTGAGGACTTACAGGTGGCCGGGTTCCCGGAACACGGAGTGTGGAGTGAAAAAGGGACTAGAGAGACTGTTATATGGAAGCTGTTGTAGAGGGCTTGCCATTCAGACAGGAAAGGCACCGATGATACAACGGGGACGTGTGGGAGGTGGGGTGGAAAGAGCAGGTGGCAGATGCTGTGGGATGACCCGTTGTTTCCAATCCTGTGCCGCCTTCCAGTTGCTTTCCCTGCCTGCCTGGCAGCTAGAGGTGTCTGAGTCCCAGCTAGCCAACCAGACTGAAACAAAAATCTGCGAGAAGCTTTCCAGGAAAGTTTTTGTTTTCCTGATTAAAAAAAAAGAAAAGAAAAGAAAAGAAAAAAGATAGCAAAGCTGTAGGCCCTCTTCCTTCCAAATCCTTTCTTTCTACCCTTAACTTGGATGTGATACCTGGAGCTGAAGCAGCCATTTTGCAGTATTGAGGGAACAGCCAAGCATCCCAAAGACAGACAAGCCACCTAATGCCTGCCACCCACCTGCAGCCTTTTCATTGTATGACAAGAATGGCCCGCATTAGTTGAAGGTAGTTGGTTGGCTTTACTGTTACTTGTTGAAAGCATTCCTGGGCTGGTTCGGGGAGTAAGAAATTGGGGTTGCGGAGAGGCGAATAACACCGTAGGTGAGTCTGAGTTCAAAAGCAGCGGCCCTGAGATTCTGAAATGGAACATCGGGGGTGGAAGAGCCATCTTTGATGGTAAAATGGACCAGCTGTTTACTCGAAAATCTCTACCTCAAGTCCCATGTCTTTGGGGAAGGGCTAAGAGGAAGTGCGTTAAGACAGGCGCGGACCCTCATTTGGCATGCAATCCTGATCTCTCCCGAAAGCAAGCTGGGCAGTTGGACATGGCCATTTGAGAAAGATTGCTTTCCGGGGTTAATGCAATGAGCCCATTGAACCTAGGTGGGGAAGGTGACAGGGACACAGGAGAAATTTTTTTCCCACATAAACTCTGAAAGAGGCCCTCGCACGAAGCCCTGGATTTCCAGGGTTTGAGGCACAGTGTGACAATAAATGTTGTGTGAAATAGGAAAGAAAAATTATAAGCACGGGCAAATTACTTACCCAGCGAGAGACAAAGGGGAAAAGACCATTTGCTTGGCGTTGTGTGTTCCCTCGCGAGGTCCACATAAATTCTTGTTAAGCGGAGGTAGGCATTGAAACAGAAATCGTCCCATAGCTGCCAGCGCCAGATTTCCTGGAGCTGAGGCTTCGCAAAGGGACGTGCTGAACGCGAGCATTCCCGGGGACAGGGGAGCCCGGGCCGCCCCAATCCTGCCCCCTTAATCTGGTCCCAGCTGAGGCCCAGGTTCTCACAGAAGGACTGGGAGAAACCGTCACACCTAGGTCGCTTGTGCCTGAGCCTGTGGCATGTTGACATTCGATCAGCACACGCTTGCTGAAGACCTACTGTGCCCATACTGTCCTGGGTGAGGGAATCATCTAAGACCAAAGGATTGTTAACCATCAAACATGAATGTCGAGGTAGCTACCAGAACTTAGAATCAGCCGTGTTCTAACTGCCACGTTCTCTCTCTTCTACGAATGTTTTTTTTTGTTTTGTTTTGTTTTGTTTTGTTTTAGAGAGGAAGGGAGGGAAAAAGAAAGGAAGAAAAACATCAGTGTGTTGCCTCTCGCACATTCCCAACCGGGGACCTGGCCCGCAACGCAGGCATGTGCCCTGAGTGGGATTCGAACCAGGAACCTTTTAGTTCCGTCTGGGACAACTGCCAGATTCTCTTGCTGGGAAGTACTTACAGTGAGCTGTCTCTAACCTGGACATGATTAGTGTACACCTAGGAAACTCCAGATTTGGCCTCAATGCTAAAGATCAAACTGTTGTCAGTGTTTGTCAGAACAGAGAAATTTGGAGGAAGTACCTCAAGGCTTTGGTGTTATTGCAAAAGCACAGACTGCAGGGGAGGAGCTGGGAGACCGGCGGAAACTTGGAGCTGGTTCTGCTTTCCGCCCTGGCCAGCAGCATGCTGCCCCTTTCCCCAGTGCCACAGAGGCAGCCACCGAGTTTCCTGACTTCTTTTCTCTAACCCAAGTAAAGAATTTGTATCGGCACGTTTCCCATGAAACATTGGATTTGTGGGCTAAGGTGAAAATTGAAAGGGGTCAGATAAAATAAGACTCTAGGCACCAAAAGGTCATCATAAGAAGGTGCATGGCAGCTTTGTTGTCAATAGTTCAGGACTGGAAGCCACCCAAGCGCCATCAGCCGTAGATGGTCAGTGACAGTGGCCCGTTCACATGGCTGCCTCCTGGTCAGCAATGAAGATGAAAACACGACAGCAAGGAAGGCGCTCACAGAGCGTGGTCACGGAGGCAAAATGTCTGTGGGACAATATGGGTCCAAAGTTCAAGAAGAGGCAACAGGAATGGATGATGATGGAGAAAGGTCATTGCCCGTGGGGTGGGGTCTGTGAGGGAGGAACTCCCAGGATCCTGCTGGTGAGCTTCACGCGAGGCTCACTGGATCCGCATGGCAGTGCCACGAGCATTTACACAGCTCACTGCAATGTGTGCTTTGTGTCGTAGGTCCCCGGGGCGGGAGGGCGGGGTATCAGACACTGTCTGGGGCCTCCTACACAGCCAGGTATTTCTCGGTCGCGCGACAGTTGAACTTCTGAGTCTCTGGAACCCTTGGACGCTTCTAAACCCTGGAGGCCGTCCCAGAGCTGCCTATTGATATTTCTTGTTTAGAAGGTAAAATGGAGACCCTTAAAACAGTTTGATTTGCTTCAGACTTAGAATAATTGAACTCCACTACGCAGTCACCTGCTTTGTGGAAGGCCGATCGTTTTCCGAACGCCTGAGAACTTCAGCGGGGAGGGTGCCGTGGGTGGGCATCTTGGCAGATTTCTGTAACAACCGGCGTAGCAGAAAGCACCTGACTGCTGGGACCTGCTCTCCGCGTTCCGTCCGCCGCTCCGCCGTTTCAGTTGAGGTGCACGAAGAAAATCTGACCTCGCAAAGAGGCAGGTACAGCAGCGATGGCCCGCCACCCCCTGGAGGATGTTTGGGATTCCAGCATCCTCAGATCACTGCCTACAAGGGTGCAGGTCCCCGCTGCCCCATGGCAGAGAGGCAGGTCTTCATGAGAATAGGAGAGCCCGTGTTGAGCCTCAGAACTTCTTAACTCTCCTGGGCCACTGGCCACGTCAAATGGCTGATGAAAGCGAAGGGTCTTTGGCAGGAAAGAAATTCACTTTTAGTGGCTGCAAGAGGGGTGTGCCTGTGCATAATTCCGGGGGCTTCAGCAGCCCCTCGAGGCCCAGCCATTGGTTGGGGGTGGGGAAGGACCGCGGGAGGTGAAGAATACAGACCAGCTGGTTTGCCCAAAACAGCCCCCCGTTGCTTCTAGACCCTGAACAAAAATGGTTCTCTCTAATCCATCCCCTGAAAGTCATGGCCACAGCTAATAATATTAATAATAACAACTTCTACTTGGGGGGAGCGATGTTTACATCATGGTAGACACGGTATCTGATTTATCCATATTCTCGGTGTTACTCCTCACAAGAGCCCTTGATGCAGATGGTGAAACGGAGGCCCAGAGAGGCCAAGGCCCTCGTCCAAGGTCACACAGCACAGCCAGAGTTAGACCACCTGAATCTGCCAACACCACCTGAGCTCGGATCTCCATGCCTTTGGCTTTACAAGTGAGGTGTGCATGTGTGTTGTTTCAAGCAGAAGAATCTATTTTCCCAAACAATTCGCAATGTGTGACACTAGGGAGACTAGCTAATTAAATGCTGGAATGGGGTGTGGTGTGTATTCCGACTCTCCTTCCTCCACCCACCTAAGGCAGCCCACAGGAGTCACGGAGCTCCACAATACAAAACTGGAAAACTCTAAAAAACATCAGATGATGTTTACTGAACACTTTCCGTATGCATGGCACTGTTGAAGCCTATTATATTTAGTAATTACTTTACTTTTCCCCATTATAGGCAATCCATAGCTGGGGCCTTTTTACAGATGACAAAATGGGTTCAGAGAGGTTGGGTGACTTGCTTAAGGCCACACAGTAAGTGGCAGTGCTGAGTGAAGAACACAGGAATTCCTGTCGCTATGTGTGCGGGTGTGTATACATTTTATAATCACGGCATTTGCATGGAAAAGTCTAGAAAAATCGACACCAAACCACTAATAGTGGTTCCTTAGTAGGCTGAGAAAACAGACGGACCTTCATCTGCTAAACCTTTACTGGTAATATTTGAATTTTTAAATGAGACATATAAAACGGAATTTTTTAAGAAGTCCGTAATGCTTATCTTGCCTGCCTGGGGAGCAGGCTGTGTGTGTGTGCGTGTGTGATGTGGCAAGGAGAGAAACTTCCAGAAAGTATAAACTGGGTGGATGGGTGCCCTGGTCCTGGGCACCATGAGGCCGAATTGCCAGGTGATGCTGGGCACTCACAGGTGACCCATGATGTGCTGTCATCATCCCCCTGAAGTCCTTCAGATGTGCACCCACGTGTGGGTGGGCACTCAGGTGCCCCTGGAAAAATCTGCAGGTGCCAGAAGCCACTGGGACCTCCTGGGGCCATGGGCCTGGCCCTGGGGGGTGTGCACAGTCACCCCAGAAGTGTGCAGCCCCCCAATGAAGTCCCCCGGAGTTCACAGACAGGATTCTCATTTTCACCGGGCAGACAGCCTGTCTGTCGGAGAGCCAGGAGCCTCCTATTTTTTTTCCGAATGATAATTCCCCCCCCCACCCTGCTTTTTTTTGTAGCTAAAAATCACCCAGGCTTGTCCAGACGAGAGGGCAGAAAATTATGCGGTGAAAGAGAAGGGAAGATAATTTCTCTGGGTCACAGACATTCTCGCTTGTCATCCGTCTGCAGGGGACATGGGGAGGGAGGGAGAGCTGCCGAGATGTGAGGCCCAAGAATGGAAATGAAGCCTGGCCGGAATCCATCACTGTCCTCCTCAGCTCTCCCTGGAGGGGAGGGGGCACTAAACCTGGGTGTGGGGGTGAGGGGAGACAGGGTGGGTGTGGGGGAGGGGTGGGCTTTGGGCTCTGATCAGCGGTCGGTCGGGGAAAAAGCGGAAGGCTGCAGAGAGTTGGAGGGAGACTAACCCCATTGCCCCAGCTGGACAGGCCCAATCCCTGCCTCGGGCCTCAGTTTCCCCATTGAGAACTCCCTCCTCCGCTTACCACCTGCACCCACCCCTCCGACAGATAGGAGATAACACAGGGGAACATTCTGGAGCATCTGGACCATGAAAAGATAAAAGAAGTACATGGAGGACACTGTGCTCACTAAAGGCAGAGAAAGCCTGCAGGCTGAGGGGTGGGGTGGGGACAGGCAGTCCCAGCCGCTGTCTGGGCCTCAGTTTTCCCATCTGTAAACTGGGGAGAATGACATCACCTGTCTCGAAGGGTTATTTTCAGGGCAAGGGAGAATTATGTCCAATGTTTCTAGCCTATTGTAGTCATGAAACTGTAATAGTAAAAACAAAAGAGAATTACAAGGGAACTACCTATAGTCACCATGTTAACAATGAGTAATGCTTCAGAGTCTCATTTCTCTCACATATATATATACATAAAATGCCCTGGCTGGTGTGGCTCAGTGGACAGAGCACCGACCTGTGAAGCCAATGGTTCACCTGAGTGGCAACAGGGGAAAGAAAGACTGGGAGGGGCCAGCAGCCTCTGGTCTTTCTGTCCCCCGCCCCCGGTACTGGGCATTGTTTTGCGATTGATGGTGCATCAACGTTCAGCGATTCATCTGACGCGGGGTCTGCAAACTCTCTGAAAGGCTCGATGGTGCACGTTTCAGTTTTGCAGGCCAAACAGCTAGGAACGTGTAACCAATGGTGTATCTGGGTCCTCATAACGTTTATTTACAAAAACAAGCTGGAGGCCAGATTGGGCCACAGGACACGGTCTGTCTAGAGTTCGTTTTATCGCCCTGGTCTAACGGCAAAGTGGCAGCGGGAGAAACCCACCCGGAGCAGAGCCGCCAGGCTGCAGGGGACTCCAGTGGGCAACTCTGAGTGGCAACTCCTCGGTTCCCCAGCCCATGGCCTTTGGCCAGGTCGGTGTGTTCCGTGACCTGTCCTGGACCTGCTCTTCCAAGCCCCAGCGGCTGCGCCACCTCTCCCTGCACCTCCCCCTGGTGGGAGGCCTTCCCCTGGCTGGTCCATGTGGCATTGACCCTCAAGAATTGGCTATCACACTGAGTTGGCATCTTTTTTTTTTTCCCAAAAAAGATTTTATTCAGAGAGAGGGAAAGGGAGAGAGGCTGAGAGGGAGAGAGACATCCATGTATGGTTGCCTTTCACCTGCCTCCAACTACGGATCTGGCTGGAGACCTGGCTTGCAACCTGGTTATGTGCCCTGGCTGGGAATCGAACCAGCGACCTTTGGGTTCGCAGGCCGGCACCTCATCCACTGTGCCACCAGCCAGGTGGGGTCTTTGAAGGACCACCCAGGGCTTTCTAGAGCAAGATGGCCAGTATGTAGCGCGCGTTAGGAAACCTCCGTTTCTGTACCACGGCAGGCATTAGTAATCAATCAAGACAATCTCTCCTGCCCTCGGCATCCGTTAAACCAGATGCAATTGCTTTTGAGCTAAAAGCTCATGGCCACTCAGAGTGCGAGAGAAATGAGCTGCTTCCGCGCTAGTTTCTTTCGCAGGCCCGGGATGACCTAGGTCTGAGATCAAAGGGAAAACTCTTACTAAGAGCCCCATAAATGAGAGCTCCAGCGGCCACTAGCTCCGACGTGGGCTTCTGGGGGCCCCATCTGGAAGACGTAAGCCCAGATGGAAGAAACAGGTCTGGTCTTACAAACCCTGGGAGATGCTTCAGAGGTGTTTGGCTAACAGCTAGGATCTCTGCCCCAAATTCAGGTCCTCTCGTTGTCCAAGGGGGAAGAGTGGGCTTACACAACAGAGGAAGGGGTGGCCCTCCCATTGTGCTTCAAAGGCCCTCTTGTGGCTTTAAATACATAAATAAATAAATTAAATTAAAATCCCCTACTCAGGCTTCTCTTAACTCCTTCGGGTTTCTCATGCCCCCTCTGTCTCAGGGTCTTAGCGGCTGCTGTTCTGTTCCCTCAGCCTGACCTGCTCTTCCATGCCCTCTTCACCTCCTTGATGCCTATTTACCCTTCAGATCTCAGCTCACACATCACCTCCTCCGGGAAGAGCCTGCATCTCGCAGCCCTGATGTTCTTTCTCCCTCTAGCATGTAGAGCTTGAGATTTGCTAACACCTCCTCCTGCATGGAAGGGTCAGCCCCCCAGGTACCAGGAGGGGCTGTATCTGTTCATCGATTCATTCATTCTGCAAATGTTGACTGAGGACCTACCATGGGCCAGATCGAATGGTTGGTAGGAAAAAGCAAGATCCTTACCAGGAAATAAGGCAAATGTGGCTGGAGGGAAGCGAGGGAAGGGAGGAAACGAGGGTGGGGGTGGCTGGATTTGATACAAAAGGCTCAGGGAAGCTGTAGCAGTCAGCTATGGCTAAAATAATGCTGCGGAACAAATCACCCCAAGTCGCTTAAAGCAAGAAGTGTTTTATGTCGCTTTGGGGGTCTGTGGATCAAGGTCTGGCTTTGGCTGGACTCTCCAATGCATCTGTGGCTGGCTGAGGGTCAGGGGCTGACTCTGCTCCCTGAGACTGACCTCTCTGCCCTGGTCTGAGGGTCCCGAATGGCTTCTGCAGAGAGGACTCGACTCTCCTGCATGTGACTGCTTATCCTTCAGCGGTCTAGCCCATGATCACTCTTCAGGTGAAGGCGGGGCAGAGAGCAGGGCTGCAAGGTCCCCTAAGTTAAGACTTTTGTAGCGTCCTATTGGCCAAGCCAGTTTTGGAAGCCAGTTTGGTCCACCACTGACCTGTCCCCACGACAGCACAGCCCTGGGCACAGGTGAGGAACTCCGTCTGTGTCTCTGGGATGGATGTCCAAGTAGAGGGATGATGGTTAGATGTTCTTGGACTTTTGGCTGAGCCACATTGATAACAAGGGGTTAAAATTCCTCAGCCTGACCGATTAAGAGCCCCTGTGCCCCTTCCCTGGAGCTGCAAGGAGCAGAGAGGACGCTGTCTTCCTCCCAAAGTTTAATTAAGTGATCTCCCTCCACGGGACTAATCCTGTTATCACTGCCCGGAGCTGACCACAGGGCGGTGTAAAATGTCAGCTGTCGGGAGGGCCTGGTGGGGCGCTGAAAGCCTCTGGAATTTGGGGGCAGGCAGGGGGTGGAGAGGAAGCTGGTGTCCCCACAGGAGCAGGATGTCTGCTTTCCAGACGGAACACAAAGGGGAGGCTCAGTTTCAATCCCATCCCAGGAGGAGGTGAGGAAGAGGAGGAGGAGGAGGTGGGAGAGGCTGTGCTGTGTCCTCTGTGGCTGCTTCCCATCTTGGGCGTCACATTCCAGGGGACCCTCCGGTCCCTCCTTCCCTCCTCTTTAGAAGAGGTGGCCACTCCATCATCCCGGACCAGCTGGATTTGACTTGTGTATCATCTGTTTTCTGTGGGGCTCTGGGCCGATGGCTTCACCTCCCTGGGCCCCCTCTTCCTCCTCTGTACGGTGGGGGTGGTAACAGCCATCTTCCAGGGCTTGCGAGAGGTGCGGGAACACACCGAGGACAGTGTGTGCCAGTGCCTTTCTTCAACTGCCATGATCACATCATCCCCAGCAAATGAGTGGTTGTCTTTTGTCCCCCACCCCCCCAAGACCGTCTGGGAACAGACAGGGACTTCGACACAAGGCCACCTCCCTGTACATTCCAGGGGCGTCTACCACCGGGAGGCCTGTGACCAGCACCCCCTGAAGATGCGCCGAGCTCAGGACAAATGATCTCACCGGGCAGTTTTGCTCATTGAGAAATCTCAGTCCTTAACCCTGGGTGGCGTGGGGGTGGCCTGAGTATTTTCCCCTGTGACTTCATCCATTCCATTCATTCATGAAGAAATTGGTCGATTCCGTTTCAGTTTTTCTATGGAGGTGGGGTTGGGATGGGGACGGACCATTGGATGAGACAATTCCTCTAACATGCCATGGTTTTGGGGAGAATGAGAAAAGCACCCCTTTTTCCTGAAAGTGATTCCCTTATCTGATACCTGACATTCCTCCTACGGGCAGAAATCTTGACAGTCCCAGGCAAGAGGACTTCTGGACACCTGCTGGGTGGGGAGGAGGACAGAGGGCTTGGGATGGTGAGGACATACCCTAGAGACCTAAAGGGACCCTGGAGTCACTTTTACAATAATCAGCTCGTGCCCAGAGCTTTTCACCCACCACATGCTGTGCCAAGCATGGAAGTTTCATCTGCCCGACCTGGGAGGCAGGTACTGTTATTACCCCCATTGTACAGATGAGGAAACTGAGGCCCAGACTGGTACCCCAAGTCACACAATGGTATGTATGGAGCTGAGCCACCAAACCAGAGTCCGACTTCATATTTTGAAAGATTTTATTTAGTGAGTTTTAGAGAGAGGGGAAGGGAGGGAGAAGGAGAGGGAGAGAAATATCAGTTGGTTGGTGCTCGTATGCACCCTGGCCTGGGACCTGACCAGGCACGTGTCCTGACCAGGAATCAAACCCACAACCTTTGCAAGACAAAGGCCAACCAGCTGGGCCACACCAGTCAGGGCCAGGGTCCAACTTCTTAATGGCCCGTGCTTTTAACCTCTTTGCTGTATGGCTTCTTGACTCAGTTTTCTCACCTGTCAAGGGGGACCCTCAATACCTTCCTGCAGACCTGACGAGGGGGTGGAGAGGCGTGTGGGGCTCCGGAGCGCCCTTTGGGGTGCAGGGGGCCCTGGGGATGCTGCAGCAGCGATCTGGCATGGAAAAGCTCAGGCTCTGACTCAGACTTAGGGGCTGGGGAAGCAGGGGCAGCCGTTTGCCTCTTGGGACCTGGTTTCTCGTCTGCAAAGTGGGGGTGATTCGTTGTTACCCCTGGGGCGGCTGGGGGACAACAGCTGTGTGTGTGCCTGAGCAGAAAGGGGGAGGGCGGCCCCCCCAGCTTGCAGCCTCCCTGGGAGCCGCTGGCTGAGGATGGAGGGAGAGGCACCTGGACCTTCTGCCACCTTGGGCTGCAGAAGTCACAGAGCAGCGGCCACCTCAGAGAACTCCATAAAATCCAAGTGGTAGTTAAGCCAGACTCCGGAGAGGATGGGAGTAATTAGCACTTTCCACAGAGAGTAAAACCCAAATGTCACATAGTGCTGGGGCAGGGGCAGGCGTCCTCCACCTTTGCATCCACTCTGCTCTGGCCAGTGACCTTCTCCAAGGCTGTGGACCACACAGCAGGGGGCGTCCCAGGCCTGGGGACGGGACTGGGGACACTAGGTGAGTTTTGCGCTCTGCTCAGCTCTGGTACCCACAGAGCCTCGTCTTTCCCATCTGTTCAATGGGTTTCTCTATCTCATGGGATCACAGGAAGAATAGCTTCAGTCATGGATGTGGAATGCTGGGCACATGACAGCCACTCTCTGGGAAGTAGGCAAACCCCAGAAGGACAAGTGGTGCCCGACACACAGGAGGTGGAGGAGGTACGGCTGGGACCCCACCCCACCCTCTTTACCCAGCACCGCACCCCCCACTATCAGGTGGCTGTTGAAGGCTCCCAGCTCCTTCCTTCTCCACATACGTGCCCTCTACCAATGCCATCAAGGGGGAAGGGTTGCCACCCAGCCCCTGGGGCAGCCCGCAGCCGACGCCTGGTGGCTGCAGGGGTCCGGAGGGCGGCCCCTTGTTTCAGGAGTCGGGGCAACCCTGTGGTGCCCTGTCTCCTCTTCGCCTTCTGCGCCAGTGATACAGGGATGGTCACCCCGCCTTCTAGCGCTGTGAGGAGTCGGCCTTATCCACGTCTCTGTCCTCCATTCTAGATGTAGGGCCTTGGGCTCCTGACAGCCATTTGGTGCCTCAGTTTCCTTGGCTGTAACAGCGGGTAGCAGCTGATTCACGGGGAGGTTGGCAGGATGACCCAGCTTCTTTAATTACGTGCCAGGGACCCAGCCTGCCTCAAATGGGTGCTCAGTACACGCAGCCCCTGCTACTGCCCTGCTCCTTCTGTATCCGTGTTATTAGTAGAAATATCAATATAATGAATGGCCAACTAACATCAAGCACCCCACACAGCGTCATGGGCCCCTTTTCCCTCTCCTCAGACGCATCCCGGCTATGTCCACTGGCTGACCCACCCCAATTAGGTGACTCCGGGGTTAATATTGACACACAAAGGAGCCAGCTGGTGACCTCTGAACTCCTGTCACTTGGGATCACAGGCTGATTCCGGCCCCAGCCCTCCACTCTGAGGGCAGGTCTCCTAATCTTCTTTGACACCAAGTGGAGCTGGCCTCACCCCGACCTTTGCTCCCGATCTCCCTGACTCCCGGTGTCCCTGGGCCCTTGGGGTGTCACCGTGCCACAGATGGATGCAGTGTGGGCTGCGGGCTCCCGCTTGGAGAGTGGAGAGCCTTCGGGTGAAGGAGCGCACCTGGATTCTAGGTAGAACATGGATGCCTGCAGGTAGCTTTCCTGCCAGGGAGCCCTGTTAGCAGCCGTTTGCCCCCACCCAGGAGGGAGGTGCTGAGGTGATGCGAAGGTGGGATTTGAGGGCTCACTGCGGGGTCCTGAGGGAGCCACCTAGGAGGGAGGTTTCTTCCCAACTGTCCATGACACACAGCTTTGTCTCTGCTAGCTCAGGGTTCACAGGGAGGAGTCCAGGCAGGTCACCCATTGCCCTGCCCCTGTCCCTGTTGTGGGTGGCTGGACCTTGATCTGCATTAGAAATGAGCCCAGGAAAGAGCCCCAGAACCTGGTGCTGTCCAAGAAGAGTTGCCATGGCAACAGGCCGCTGGCCCAGCGGGATGGGAAGTCTCATTGAGCCTCACCCAGCTACCTGGCTGCCCGGAAAAGGGGTGCATGGACTGTCAACCGTCCATGGAGCTGCTGCTGGGGGACTTGGCTTTGGATGTCCCACCAAAAGAGAGGTTCGCCTGTGGACATGACTGCCAAAGGGACACAGCTCTCAGGCCCCTTTCAGCTTTCTCCAGGTTAGCCCAGAATCGGGCCTAAAGCCTGCACCAGGCTAAAACCTCACGTGAGTTAAGATGTGACAGTGACAGCAACAAAAAGCCCAGGGTTCAGATCGTTACCCTGTTTGCTGCTTAGCTGGGCAACCGCAGGCTGATTACTTGGCCTCTCTGAGCACCTGATCAGGTCCCTCCCCCAGGGTGTGGGGAGACCAACCGGGCTCTGAGGCCAGGCGTGCACAGAATCAGGCCGGGAGGGAGCGCTTCGTGAATACGAATGCCAGAATACATAAAACGTGGGTCCTTATTTCGGAAGTTTTGCAAGTTAAAAGTTTGGTGCCGGGAGACCGGCCTCCCTCAGTGTTGGGCTCTCCTTCCAGCCCTGGACTTGGAGAATTCCAGGCTCTTCCAATAGGGACCACCGCCCGGGCCACCGAGATTGGGGGGCAGAGCTGGCTGCAGACACGGCAGGGCGCATCACCCAATGATGGTGACCACAGAGCATAAAAGCCAACACGGGTGCGAAAGCCCCGCTGCTCCGGTTCCAGGCCCATGAGGCTGGCACGAGTAGGGGAACGTGCCCTCCCACCGGCCTCTATGAGCCTCTCCGTGGTCACCCGGCTCCCAGCCTGGGCTGGAACGTGCTGAATCTGCACACAGCCTTGTAAAGCAGGTGCCCTTATAATCCTCCCATATTCCTGGGGAGGAGATGGAGGCACAGAGGGGAGGGCCACCAGCTGGACATACAACTCCAGGTAGTGGCTGACACCTGGGTCTTTGGGAACCTACGCCCCAAGATCTGGTGGCATCTCACCCCACTGACCCATCCCTTCTGGAAGATGAAATGCACGCTCCCCCAAATTCAAGCCACCTCTGGTGTGCTGACCCCGAATGTGGGAGGCTGCAAAGCAGGGGCACCTCCTGCCCACCGCACCCGTTTCCGGCTCCCCAACCCGGGGTCCCCTCCCTCCATCAGGACGGGGTCAGGCCTCCGCCTGCTGGCTCCTGGGCTGGCGGGCAGTTAACGTGGGGAGTGAGCTGAGGAGTGTGAGAGCGAAAGGACATGTCAAATCAATCATATTTAAACAAAAGCCTCTCCCGCCCAAGGGCCCTTTTAAAAGCTGCTTATTTAATTAAAAGTCCCATTTTCCATATTTATGGCCCTTATTCAGTTAAATATTAACCGCTGGGGCCAGGGCTGGTGTGTGCTTTGCGAACGGTGCGTGGGGAGGTTCATTACCGAGGCCGGACGGCGGGCGGGGATCAATGTGACTCACCTTGGACAAACACCAGGCTGCCGCCCTCCCGCGCCTCCTCTCCGCCTCTGTCTTCCTCGGCTGTCTCTGCCCAGAGACAGAGGCAGAGAGACAGTGAGAGACCCAGCAAGACAGTGAAACAGCCTATCCTCTTGCTGTTACGAGCTGTCCTGGTCAGGACCGGGGACAAAAGTCCCTTTCAGGTCCCAGTCAAGGTGGCTCTGTGTGACTATGCCGGTAGCATGTCCCCATGTCTGTCACCATCTTGCTCCTTTGAGATGTGTGTGTGGGGCCCGGGGAAGCCAAGGTGCTCACACCAACTTCCATCTCAGCTCTTTCTGAACCCCACTTCCCTGAGGAGGCTGGGAAAAAGAGAAAAGGGGGAAGGCTGGCATTTCTGAAGGGTTTGATCCCCCAAAAGCTCAGGAGCGTGGGGTTCCAGTTTCTGGAACTTGTTGGGGGTGACAGTCCCTCAGCAGACGTGAAAAAGAAAGGTGCCCGCAGGTGCCGGCGGTGTCTGGGCCTGAGCAGGGGCTCAGGTCGGCAGCGAGGACGTCACACAGAAATGCACCCAGGTTCCCACGGGCTGGGCACGCGCGCGCGCGGCGCTGTCCAAGTATTGGCTCACGTGTTCCTCACTTCCATTCTGTAAGGCAGGTACCATTCTGATCCCTGCTCCACAGGAAACGAAGGCTCCGGGAACTAGGTATTGAGCCCAAGGCCACACCACCGGTGAGGGACGGAGATGAGGTTTGGCCCGGGCCCTCCAGCTCCTAGCCACAACGTAGAAGTGGCCAGAATCACTGACACTGAGCTGAGGGCCACCTCTGCCCTTTACCAGCTGTGTGTCCTCGCACAAGTGCCTAACCCTCCCGGAGCCTCAGTTCTCCCGTCGGGGAAATGACGGAGGAAGAACCCTGGGGCCGCTGCCCTTGGCCACTGTGGTTGGTGGACACCCTCAGCTGTCCAGGAACTCACCAACCTCCCACCACCTGAGGGCTACCTGTCCTGTGCCCACTCATTCATGCTGGTAGGCTTTGTCTTGGACAAAGACATGACCCTCTAAATGTCGGGGATAAAGCTGGAGACCTCCATTTCTGTGCTTGAGGGGGCAAGGTGTTCTCCACCCTCACCATAGAAAGCCGTGTGGTCAATGGAAAAGGTACCTGATAGGGCTACAGACTCCTAGGTTTGAATCCCACCTCTGCATTTGCTGGCTGTGTGAAGTTGGGCTGCTTCCCATTACTTCTCTGAGCCTCAGTTTCCCCATCTTCAAAATGGGGACGTTATTCTTGCAAAGAGTCTAGCAATGCTGGCACCCAAGAAGCCTCATGGCCAGTTCTGCAGGCCCTGGTCGGGCTGCCAGAAATGCTGCCAGCCTGGCCCCTTCAAAGTGACAACCCTCAGAAGGGTGTACTGCCCCAGTTCCCGCCTCTCGCCTTGCCAGTCTCTCAGTGACTTGGAAAGGGAAGACAGGTTCCATTTCACCTCTGGCTCCACTGTGACCTCAGTGCGTGCCTCTGCTCCCCCTGGGGCCTCCGTCTCCCCATCTGTGGAATGAGGGGATTGCTGGTTTTACAAAACCTTGCTGGGCCATTTTCAGGGTGAATGCATCTCGGCAGCAGACAGGTGAAGAATCTGACCCAACTGTGACAATCTTGGTACAATGTGCCCCTTTGGGTTCAGGGTGATGACAGAGGCAGGTGTCCAGGCCCTTGGAGCATCTGTTGTCGAAAGCCAGGCTGCAGTGGCATCTCCTACATCACATACACATGCATGCAAACAGACATGCAGGCATGTACATCATGCATAAGAACACACACCTGCATGCACACATGCATACATGCAGACACCCACAACACACATGAACACCTGCATATGCACGTGCAAACATATCATATGCACAAGAACACACCTGCACACATACGCATGTAGGCACATAATGCCCATGAACATACCTGCACACTATGCACATGAGTACATACCTGCATGTGTGCACATACCTGCACGTACATACAGCACACACCTGAACATACCTGCATGCAACACGCACATGCAGGCACACACAGTATGTCCATGAACACACTTGCATGCACACCTACACAAAGACACGCAAATCCCAAACATGAGCAAGCACCTGCATGCATGCACATACTTGCAGACGTGTACAGCACACAGCATGCACATGCAGGCACACCGGAATGCGCACACACCACAGCACACCTTTTGCCTCGTGTTCCACCCTCTGTTTGGGTCCCGTTAGGCTTCTTCCACTGCTGCCCCTCCCCCAAGAGAAAAAAATTCTGAAAAGCCAGATTAGAACTTCACACATGCATCACCGGGAAAATCTATGTCTCATTTTCATATCTAGCAAAATAAAATGACACCAGGACACCCCAGCAAACCCCTGGAGCGGGGAGTGTGTCTGCAGAAGATGGGGGGTGGGGAGACACCTTTCCCAAAGCAGGGAGGCCCCAGGGAGGGGCGCAGGCCCGGGGGGAGGTTGAGGGTGGAATTGGTCAGGCCACTTTCTGCTAGGCGGGGGGAAGGCTCAGGTCCTGCGGGAGCCTGGAGGTTGGATGGAGGGCAGGAAGGCGGGGAGAGAGGGAGAGAGGGAGGAAGAATAAAATCTCAGGGATGGTGGTGTGAGCGAGGGAGCGGGAGAGAGAAAGAGAGACACCAGGTTATCAGAGAAGTGTGAAGACAATAATACAATCTGACATTTCTGAAACAAGACCCCCCGGTTGCCATGGCAACGTCTCCTGTGGGAGCAGCTCCCAGGAGACGGTTCCGAGATGTACTATAAATGATGTTTGATTAGAATTTAAATCATTTAGGCAGAGAGAAGATAGGCCTTTTGTCAGCAAGGGGACCTGGGAGTGGGGAGGG